>JACDJE010000490.1:92414-243941 GCA_016647715.1 Pavo muticus | reverse complement strand
GCGCCGCCGCGCGCCCGTGGCGGCCGTTACAGCCCGGCGGCGAGCGGGGCCCTCAGCGCGACTGCCGCCCCCCGCGCCGGGCACCTGGAGCCGCATCCTTTCCGAGCTCCGGTCCGTGTGGCAGGGCAGGGCAGGGCAGGGCAGGCACCTTTTCAGTACGTTCACGTCTGCCTGAATATAGCAGTAGGTGCACACGGTTCATCCGGGCGAATCTAAATCTCCTTTAGGTATGGAGCAACAGCGGTTGCTAACCGTCCGAGGGAAGAGTCTGGATAAGGAGAGAGGTTTCAGTGACGATGCAGTGCTCAGCATGTGACTTGCACCCGAGGAGGTGGATTAGTGCTGGACAGGAGAGGCTCTCTCCCCGCAGGGTGGAACAAGGGCTGGGCAGAGATAAATGCAGTGCAGGTGTCCCTTCCTGTCCTGTGTGCCCACCTATGCTCTACATGTGGCATTTGCTGGGATGCAGTTGTTGCTGGAAGGTCTTCAAGGCTGCAGAACTGAAGCTAGAACCAAGTTAACAATCTAGGAGGACCTGAACAGGCTTGAAGAGTGAGCCCATGGGAACCTAATGAGGTTCAACAAGGCCAAGTGCAAGATACTGTACTTTAATCAGGGCAATCCCAGACATTCAGACTGGGAGAAAAACTCCTTGTGAGCAGCCCTGCGGATGAGGACTTGGAGTCCTGGTGGATGAAAAGCTGGATGTGAGCCAGAAGTGTGCACTTGAAGCCCATAGACCAACTGCATCCTGGGCTGCATCAACAGAGGGGTGGCAGCAGGGAGAAGGAAGTGATTGTCCCCTTCTATGCTGCCCATGTGAGGCCCCATCTGGAGTACTGTGTTCAGGCCCGGGCTTCCAGCAGAAGAAGGATGAGAAGCTGGTGAAGTGGGTCCAGAGGAGCAAGGGCCCCTCACAACACTGCAGGGATGTAGTCTGGGTAGCTAACAGTCTACTGACAGGACATGTAAGAGGTGAATGTTTTCTTGTGCTGACACAAGCCGTTACAGGATTGCATTCCTTATGGATTCTAATATGAAGATAATGATTGTTTGTGGGAATCCTTATCATCAAGTGTCAAGCCTATCTAATTGTTTGGAAGTTGTTTTTGTCTTCTGTAAGAAATTTTGGCAGCCCTTTGTAAATCTTGCGTCAGAGGTGGTGTTAGGCTAGTTGCTTTCTTTTCTGAGCAGTGTTTCACTGACCCAAATGCTTCCCTGTGACCTCTCGCAGAGCATATCTGTGGCTGCTTCTTCCAGTTGAACGTGGAAAAGCTCTCTGGATAAGCTGATTTCCTTGAGTGCCCCTTGGTATCCACTTCCAGGCTGCGTGAGCTTGATCTTAGCCCTGTATCCACACAACTGGCTTTTGAAGAGCTCCTATATTCCCCTTCTTTCATCACCCAGGAAACATGGTCCCCGTTGCCTGCCTTCTTCAGTGGGGCAGAGCCATGTGCTCTGTCAAAGGGGGATCTGAGCTAGCTTCTGTTCAGCCCTACTTCTGCATCAGGGAAAATGCACCACTGATGAGGCTAGAATGAGTTTGGTATTGTGATTTGTTGTTTCCTATCCTGCCTAGTACATGTTTTGTGCAAAGTCACGGTGTTAAGTTTATAGTGTGCAGCATGTCTGGATGTTGTGTGGTTCTGCAGGAGTGTGAGGGAGGAGGTGAAGGGCTTTGCTGCATTGGAAGAGGCACTCAATTCCTCTTTACCTAAGCTCAAGTTCTTGGTCTTGCTCCCCGCCCTTCAGATCCAGAGCTCATGTTTGTAATGGGGGTAGTGCTATGTCTCCTGTGCTCCCCTGAGGAGCAGGAGTAGGTCAGTTCAGAATCCTCTGAGATGGACAGGCTGCTGGGAGCTGGCAGGTGATGTGGTTTGAGATGAGAGTCCACTCTGGTTTGTGGACTATAAACCTCTCCGTATGTTGTGAGTTCAGTTCCCAGTGGTAGGTGCTAGACAAGGTGTTTCATCTCCTTTGAATATGTTTTCTCTATTACATGAGACAAACATGTTTAGTTTTTGTATTGCTTTTATATTGATGACTGTCTCCAGATAACGATCAAATGGATTTCATTTGCCACAAATCTTGCTTGAGGAATCTGGGCTTAACCCCGCACCCAGAAACACCCACAGTACCTGAGTTACTCTATCTTGGAGTGTACTGATGAACCCTTGGTGTGATCTTTTACCTTCTGCATTATTTCGTAGGTGAATGGCAGAACATGTGGACATGATGAACTGAGAAGTTAGAAGATCCTGAAGCAACTTTACTGACAGTGTCAGGAATGTTTCTTGGGATGGGTGCTCTAGTCCTTCATGTGCAGGCTGCCTGATACAGCTGCATCTCCTCAACCCTCAGGTTATAGAGATATTTGTACTCTTTGTACTCAGGGAGTGAGCAAAACAGTTGCTGATATGTGGGCAGGAAGGATGAGGAAGTATCTGCATCCATCTAACAAGTAGCTAGCGGTAAGTGGTTTCTCTCTGACATAGGTTTTGAGAGGTTGAACCCCTTGGTTTTTGGGCTAATAAGGCAAACTACTGTAGCTTCAGATGCTAGGGTAGCCTTATGACAGAAGGTCTTGGGGTTCAGGCTTGTTGTTCTTGATAACGTGAGACAATAAAAACAGGCCAAGCACTTTAAGAAGAGGATAATGATTTAATTTAAGCAAAGATCAGTAATACTTAAACAGAGAAATGACTATATCCAATTTTTATGTTTTCATATGATAACATCTCTGTCTCAAGTGGAATATATAATATATACAAGGGAGATAAAAGCTTATTTGTAGCAAAATCAGCCCTGTAACTGTTAAAATATTCCAAAGTAACTCACGCTGCCTTCTAAATTGTGTATTCAGTGGTCATTCTCATGTTTCTTACCTTCCTAACAAACCTTACCCTACCTACCTACCCACCCACCTCCACCAAAATACCATAAAACCCTGGAATACAATGAAAGAAAGAAAGAAACCCCTATACCAATCCCTATACCTATATTCTACTGCTAAATAGAAATCTCTGAGGGCTTTGCTGGATGAAGGAACTTCTTGTACGAATCTTTAAGGCTATTTTCTAATTAGTTCAGCAATTTTCATATACATTTTCTCAGCTGCATCAAGGCCCCAGACAAAATCAAGATGTCCCCAGAAAGGAAAATTCTCATGGTAATATAGATTATTAATCCTAGAAAGTAGTTTTGTTATGTCTTTGGGATCTGCAAATTTGTCTTGTCCACCACTCCAAACGGCGATGGGCGTGCTTATCTTCTCTATCTCATATGCAGGAGGAGTAGTCTGTAAGAAAGTGAGGGCACCTGAGTGAATGCTGTTGTATCAGAAGCTGTGTTTAGAAAAAGGATTCTGGGCAGAGATTTGTATCTCTTCTGCACTCACTACAGGAAAACAGTAGGGATCAAATCCACTCTCTTAATGTATATTTCCCTAGCCTCAATCCCTACATATCATGGAAGGGAATGATCTATCCTGTTTCTAGACTTTTCTTCAGTGCATGGCTATGAGCTGCCCTGAACTTTGACACCTGCTTATTCTGATCATAATAATGATCATTATGTTTCTTTTTATCAGGAGAGGACTGCAGAGAGAACATGTTGTTCAAGTGTCCCATTTTTTTTTCTCTTCATGCTTTTATGTGGCACAGAGAGAAAGAATTTTAGTTGTCTTGTGTCAAACCAAACACTCTCTCAGTCATAGCTACATCATGGCTACTTAGGGAGTAATAGCCAGTGAAACTACTTGCCTGATATCACAGAGGAAACTGACCAAACACAGAGCAGAGCAGGGATCTTCTGAGCCCTGAGCTAAATAACTTAATGCAGGATTAGTCTACAGGCTGATGAGAGAACATGCAAAAAAATGCTTTGACATTAACCTCTATTATCTAAAAGTGATTCCATTATTTTTCTCATTGGCTGTCATATGCATGTTGTTTTGCTTTTTTGGACAGTTTCCTAAACATATATTGGGAATAGAACTTTATCCAATTCAGACTTCGGTATTTGAACACCACAAGTGGATGGAAAGTGTCTGATAAATCTTTGGAATATTTCTCTGCCTGTAAAATAGCATATCAATCATAAAATAGCCTGCCCTGACATAGAAAATAGCACTAGAAGTCAGCAGGTCAGTTCAAATCTCAAAAAACTGTCAGGCAAATTGTCAGTGTTGCAGGAGGGCAGCATTTCTGAGTAATGAAGTTTTGTCCATCTCCTTTTTTCCTTAGAGTATATATTAGTTTGCCACAGCGTTCTCCACTGTGTTGTTCTGAAGCATTCCTCCCATTTTATTTTGGAGGCAAGAACCTTCTCAGAATCAAGGCAAGAGATGCATTTCCTTTTCTCTCTCCTTTTCTTTTTGTATGTTTGGTTTTTTTTGGCCATGCTAGTGTTCTACTTAAAGGTGGGGGTTGGGTATTTCTTGGGAAGAGGTGCTGTCCCACACTCATCCAGTCCTAGGACTTGGATGTGGTTCTCGGTCTTTTGGGAATGGCAGATAAATGAGCATGTCACTGGACACATCCTGCATCAGTAGGGAAAGTAAAATGAACTTCTATTAGCTGTCTGCAAGGAATTGTCTATGCCTTTTGCACTTAGTAGTATTAGGTTCAGGTGAAACATTATCTCAGATCACTCCTTCTTTCTGCAGCAGCTGAAGTCACGTGTTCTTAGGCTTGTCAGAACCCAAGAAGAAGTTCTCAGGAAAATCATATTGCTTTACCTGGTTGTATTTCTTCATATTTTCCTTCCAGCCATAGTCATAAGCTTGGAATCGGTCTGTATGGGTTAGCTGTAGATATTGAACAAGGACAGATAAAATGAAAGCGTTAAGAGACAAAGCAGAGTGCTGGTGGTATTTTCCTCCCTGTGATTGAAGATGAGGATCAGACAGTGGATTGTGAGTTCCTCCCTGCCCTTCCTCCAGTTGCAGGCTTCCCCAGGATGGGCCACAGGATGAGTGGCTTTGTCGCCTTTGCCCTTGCTAACGTTCTGTCCTGTTCCTCAGCTGCCACCATTGGGATGTTTTGTTTTTCAAATTTGGCTGGAGGCACTTCAGTTAGTTGTGACGTGGGACTGTGTTCAGTTTTCACACTGGGAAGAGGACCTGTCCAGAACCTGTCAGGGCTATTATTAGTTGTGTAGCATAATATGTGATATCTCCTCACATCACACATCACAGTGATACATCGTTTGCGTGTCAGTGGTGTCTGATCTGCTCACAGTAGTGGTGAGCTTTCCAGACATGCTGTTACTCTTACAAGAGTTCAGCCGCTATAGGTGGATTGTAATTAGTTTGTCACTTAGCTGTAGTCTTCTTTAATCTGTTTTGTTATAAAAAGTAATTAAATGGAATCTGTCTTACTGGCAAGATGAGTGCATTTTTAAAATTGAAACCTGATTAGTATTTTGATTAGTGATTGATTTTAGATAATGAGAGGCCATTGTGGAATTCTTCCTCACTTATTCCCACGTGGGCTGAGTTGAAGGTTTGAGTAATTGAGGATGCCATAGAAATCTGCTACCTTGCTTTCCTTTACTGAATCTGGGTGCTGATGGTCTGGATGCTGGAGATTTGAACTCTTTATCTAGTGCTGGCGGAAACAGTCACAGTGCTGTGCACGTGCAGTGCTGTGCTTCTGAGCTGGCACTCTCTTGCTGTGTTCTGGTTCAAACTCAGGTCTGAGAGTATGATGCCAGCTGAAAAGGCTGTTCCTCACTTTCCCATTGTCCCAGCAGAAGCCTTTGTGTGGCTGACTGGGCTTTGGGAGGTGATCCAGGCTGCAGTTAACCCTCTGGGAGAGAGCTTTAACGTGGATCACATCTTTGTTCTGGCTCACCCCCTGGCTGCTCAGGTTTCCACTGTCCTCCTACTGCCTGCCAAGTGCCCAGGCTGTGCTTGAGTGCTCTTCTGCAACTTTCAAGGCAAAAACAAAGCTGAAGGCTGCAAGCCACTGGAGCCCAACTGCAGAGAGGCTTGATGTGCCCTGGGGAAATCTGAGTGCCTGATACTAAGGGACAGTTAGGGTAATGGTGTGGGAAGCAGTGGTCCCCCAGTGGCAGCTGCTTAGGGCATTATGTGAGAAGATATGGTGGGAATTTCCCAGAACCACTGCCCCTGGACTTCCCCATAGCCTGTCCAGTTGCATAAAAAACAGTAGTAAGTGCTTATATTTCAGTACGCAGTTATACCTGATGCCAATGAATGATATTGTGCACTGATGTTCCAGCTGGGTAATGTCCTACATATACATCTATTCGACTCTGGAGAAAATAAAAAGAAGTGAGTGCTATAAAGGCAAGGATCCAGTGCTGTGACAGAATAAAGCTGAGAAGAACCTGAGCAACACAGTGCTTCTGTGTTAAAGCCCCTATTAGTATAGAAGATGTTTTTTAAATATTAAACAAAATTTATGGTAAACTCACAGGTGATGTGATCATGCAGTAGGAATTAGTACACTGAGTTTTATCCTTATGAAAGAGTCTTTCCCACATTATAGCTTAATTGCATGGAAAACTGCACGTAAGGAGTAAACATGGATTTATCTTTTCCACTTTTTACAGTTTGCTTGATGGTTATAAGTAGAGTTCTTCTTAATCATTAGAGGAGCAAGGTTATTAATAGACTACCTGTGTGAACATAATGAGATTACACATGTAAGAGCTTTTTATGGGAGGACTTGTTAAATAATGAGTGTGAGGGAGCAAAAGACAATGAGAAGAGAGATGTAGAAGGTCTTCCAAAACAAAACAAAAAACTGTTTTCCTTTCTCCCTTGTGTGAATTGAATACAAGTGGCCAATTTCATCAGCAGCAGAGGTCCTAGTTGGCATGATTTGAAAAGTGCAACGTATTTCTTTATGTTCCTGGCAACTGTATTTAGACACGACGCAGAAAAATTATTTTCCTCCAAAATTACCTCATCTCTACTGGCATTAAGGTGCTCTTGGACATGCTTACCGCATTCAGGTTTTGCACTCTGCCCCCAGCTATGGAGTAGAGGATATTGGCACAAACTTTTTGCAGAGGTGTGCACAGCTGTATTGCAAGCCTTCTCAGCAGTTCATTCTGGTGAAGAGCTCCTTTGCAGCCAAGGACCAACTGAGGGGCAGAAAAGTGGAAAACTTTTTCTTGTTGCAGGAGCATATCAAGCAGAAAATTGCCTCTCCCTCTTCTCTAGTACTGTAGCTTCTTAACTAAGACAGCTCAAACTGCTTGTCCTTCCACTGTCATTTGAAGTGCATTTTTCCCCAGAATACACCACGCATTCCTCCTGTCTCTTTGTACTGGGCACGCATCCTGGAGGTTGCTATCCATCTGTTTACAGCGTCCAGGCTAAAGTGAGAAAGGCCTATTGATTTCAGTCATGGCTGTAGAGTGTAGGGAGACCCTCTTTGCTCTATTACTTCTTTCAGACAGGTGCACAGAACTGTCATTTGAGTACTGATGCTTAGCAAAGAGGGGGAGTCAAATGAGAGAGTGTAGAGCTGGGCACTGTATTTTCACATAATTGGTACTACTTGTGCAGAAAGTGCAATACTCTTGCATTTTGACATACAGGAGATTTCTATCATTCCCAGAATATACTATTAAGTTGGCAAATTATGGTATGAAATAGATGTGATTCTTTAAATTTCCTATATCATTTTATTGGTAAATATTTCACAAGCATAGAGCTACTGCATGTCTAATGAATTTAAGTTGCGAAATGTTTGTATTTTTCTATTAATGCTTAAGTCTCAAGTTCGTAGAATATGTAGACAACTTTTCTGTATGGTATTTGTGAGTGTCATACAAAACTATTGGATTTTAAGAGACAGTGGTACAATATGCAAGTTTTCCTGAAGAAATTCCAAAAAGATACCACATCAAGATTTGTAATTTAGTTCCATGGAAAGTCTGAAACCTACCAGCTCTATCAACAGTTTGATACCCTAAATTTAATCTTACCTCATCACCTTCTTAAAAACCAGTCTAGACTGAGTGAATCCAGCACAGACAGAGCAGGCATTTAGGTCTTCCAAGAGGAGCAATGACTTACCTTGATCACTGGCTGAGGAAGACGTGTAAATGTTACGAAAGGACTGGTAGCTTGTGTGATAGTGAGTACTGGTCCTAAAGCAAAGAACATTTTCACCCTTTGTGCCAACTCTGGATAAGTAGAAAGTGCTACAAAGCCTGCAAACACAGAAGACAGAAATCATGTTAGTGATGAGATCTTCCACAGACCAAATACATAAAAACATAGATGGCAAACAAGAAAAGAGGCTATATTAACACCCTCTTTCCTTACCTAAGGAAAGTATTTGATTCTTTTTAATTCTGATTGAGATTTTTTTCTAAGGACCTTCATTAGAGCATATCCAAAACTGGCTTTCTCAGAACTGACAAGTTTCTGTTAAGCCGGTTTTTGAGAGACGATGCATCCATCCGATTTTTGGAATTCAGGTTCCTTTAAAGTTCCCTGAACTCTAATAAAATAATGAATTTTTCACCCCACAGTCTCTAAAAGTCTATGTTTATGATGGCATACCATCATGTAATGTGAAGGCTGAGACATTAAGAACACAATTTTTGACTTGTAAGATGCAAACTCAGGTGAGCGCGAATGCACACAAATAAAGGAACAGTATGAGGAAGGAAGAAAGAAGTGGAAAACAAAAAGGGTATGTCTCGTCCTGTTTTCTGAACACGCCCAAATTTCTCCACTGACAGATTTGGTGACAATTTTAGCTGGTTGCCTAAAACAGAGGTACCTATGGACAAGGGCAGAGATGTCTTGGCCTGGGTGATTTGTGCTGCCCAAAGACACACACTTAGAATGCTCTTATAAGAGGAAAGGAAAATAATATTCTAGTAACAAAGATACATACAACTTCCGCCAGATATCTCCTCAGTGGTTTAGAAATAGTAGTGTGGTGAATTATAGTCATAGATTAACTATACCTTAAATAAAATGTCTGATGTTAAATTAAGAGACTTAGTAATTTGTAAGTTCTGCTTTTCTCTGCTTTTCTTCTCAAACTGTTTTATGGACTGTTGCTTTTAACATTTGCATCCAATCCGTGAGGATTGGATACACGCATCTTAAAAGATGAGGTTAATCAAAGCTCCTTGTTGCTGATATTTCATGAAAAGTATCCGTTTGCTGGAAGACTCTGGAAGAAGTAACAATGAATGGCTAGAGCGTAATAAGAAAAGGATACTTGGCAAACCGCGGTACAATGTACCTGGTAGATAGTAGCTTTTATGTATCAGTAGTCCTTAATTACAGAACTTGAAGCCTTTCTGGATCCCGTTTTGCTTGCTTGTATCAGACAGAACAGCTAGCAGGAAAGTTTCCCGTATTTTTCAAGCATCAAGTTAGAAAGTATTTCTCCCTTGAGTAACTTTTTATGAGAAAGGAATGTAGTTAACAGAGAGAGGCATATTCCAGTCAGGTAATGATGTTAACTATTTCATAGCCAGGCAATCCTATAATTACCTGCAGTTGAACCTTCTGAGTGACCAACATAATACACGTTCTTCTGTCCAGTTTTATTCATGATGAAGTACAGCTCAGCTGGGAGATCGTATTTACCTATCTCATTGAAGCTACAGGGGAAAAAAACAAAAGCTGTCAGATGGGCAGGTTGTTTATCACAGTGTGAACTGCTGAAAGTCAGTTTTCTTCAGGACAGAGCAGGACCCATTCAAAGATGAGGATGCACACTTAGTCTGCATTTTTTTCTGTTAGCTGGGGAAGAAGACAAAAGGATGCAATTGTGCTGACAGGCTGCCTAATGCCTTGCTCTTTCTATTGAGAAGGTACCCATTCTGTCCATTAGCTGAGGCTCTTGTGGAAACAGATTTAAGTACTCTCACTAGCAGGGGTCACAGCTTGAAGCTGTGATTGAGCACCTGGTAGGATGGCAGGGCCAACCCAGAGGAGCTCAGATGCATGCAATAATCCTGAGTGACCAGAAGGGGTAGAGCCAGGATCCACCCCTTCCCAGACTTCATTTCAGGGTTGGCAGTGGAGGTGAGGTCATCTTACTGCGAGATTCCTGCGTACCTGAGTGCTTTACAGGCCTTTTAAAGGCAAGAAAGTTTCTTTCTCTTATTTCTGCACCCCCTGCTCTTACATCTAAGCAGCTCCTCGCTTACTTTAGCGTAAGATCTTGCTGCTCTGCTAACTTGTTATGCTTTCCATTGTGTTTCAATAACAAATTACATTTCTCTCTTAGTTAATGTCTATTGCCATGGATCAGATTTCATTGCTTAATTGAGCATTGTTCTCTCCTGTTTGCACTCGGGGTAATGACACAAAGTGGGAGACCTTAGGGTTACGGATGTCTCCTGGTTCTGGAAATGTTTTCCCCAGAGGAACCAGCACTATGTATGCACAGAAATGGTGGGGTGCCTGTATACTTCCAGCTTTGCTTCTTTGTTTGCTGATTCCAGAAAGGCCAGTCCAGGTCACCCAACTAAACCGTTCCTGGAAGTAGATGCATCCAGAAGGAATTGATCTGGTGCTCTTGGGTACTGTCTGTCCCATTTGAAGTCAGATTACATGAAAACCACTAGCTTGAAGGGTAAAGATCCTACATCCCAGTATTAGTTGCCCAAAATTTCTAGTCCCCTGAAAGTTGCTTTCTTCAGATAGTCTTTCTCCACAGAGTACCTGAACTGCCAGAACTCTTTCTGGCAGGTTTTAAGAGTCTTGTGTTTTGCAGACCACGTGTTTCCTCGGCTGTTTCCTAGCCAAACATCATAGCCAGCATCTGCAAGGATGAAGCCTAGGCTGTTGTTGGGCAGGTTAGCAATCCAGTAAGTACAGTCTGCAAAAGTACCATGGTGCAGCAAAACTGCTGGCTTTTGCCCTGAAAAAGAGGAGTGTTTTTATGCCATAGCAATAAATAAACAGTACTCAAAACAGAGTACAGAGTATGATTTTACAGAAGGTTTTTTAACTATTCCTTCTTCAAGAAATTGAATGCTGCCCGTGCATTTTGGGATAAGATGCCTGGAGGACTTGGTTTTGGCCTAGTGATTTCATGTCAAGAGTAGAAAATAAAGAATACACTCAGGTGGCCTGTGCCCACATCAATTTCCTCCCCCCCCAAAAAAACAATCTATGGATTCCTCAATTTCTAGAAGTGGAATATTAAAGACAAAATAGCATATTGAGACAACAAAAAATGAGCAGAAAACAGAGCAGCCCTGTCCAGTATCTGTGGCCTTGAATTCCAGATACAAATTTTCATTATAGTTTTTCAATTTTTCTTAATATTTCTTATCAACCAATGATGTGATTTCCCACCAACAGAATGTTACAGAACATTCACCTTCTTGACAGTAAGTAGGTTAACTGTCCTTCATGAGGCAGAGAGTCTTTATTTTGATGTCAAAATAGGTGGCTGTTTTTTTTTTGTCTAGAACATTTTCCTTAATTATGTTAAATGAAAGGTTTTTTCAAAATCTGAATTGCTTAAGAAGAAATTTGCAAGATTTTTTTCTAGATGGCCAACAGCTGTACTAAACATGAAAGTTTAAGAAAGGAAATCATGGGGGGGGGGGGAGGGGGGGAAGAAGTAACAGAAGTTTGAAACCTGAATATAGATTATGAAGAAGGGATGTGGCTTGAATTGAGCTAGCTACTTCTTCTAAGATGGAAAGGTGTAGAACATGTGCAAGCATGATGGATGGGATCTTGGAGTTGGATTACAGGCTTTTCTTATGTGCTATGACTGCCGCACCTGTATTTTGCATGTTCCTCCCATTGGGAATTCTGAAAACACCGAGTATGTATCCATCCTCTGTAGTAACTTCATACTTTTCACTGGGGTATCCATGATATCTGATCATTTCAGTCTGTGAGAAGCCAAAGAGAACTTGTTAATTTGCGTTTACTCTGTAGAGATGAGTGGAAACTGTCTGAAGTCACTTTCGATGTGCAGCTAGCCAAGAATGTGCCAGGAAGATGAATGTGATATTGTGTTGCTGGCTTATTCTCTACTGCTGTATGTTATACTGGTGGGAAGGGACCTTACAGAGACTCCTGCAGGTCAGCACAGCTCTGCCCATATCTCTCTCTTGGGGATGGATGGATACATATGGGGATGTAGCCATGTAGGGGAGGCTGAAGGATACCAACAACAGTGAGAGCAAAAGAGCCTTCTTTGGTTGATGTGGTTGATGCTCTTCAATACTTTATTTTTCAAATTGAAATACCAAGAGCTGTGGTTGTCTGGACAGGAGCACATAGTTATGCTTGGAGCATTCCTGATATGCTACACTACTGTTTAGGTTTTGGCTAGCTAGTGACTACTGTGGCAGTGGTACCTGTGCACTCCAGGTTATAACAATGGTGAGATGATAAATATCACCTGTGCTGCAAATAAGACTGTTCCTGGACTCTAGAGTTGAATGTGCTGAATATGCTGTACTGTATTAGGACTGCCCCAGGAGTAGTTTTTTCTGTTCACCCTAGTGTTTTCCACCTCTTTTCTGAATGCATCTTTGTGCTTTTGGAGCTTAGGGATGATGATGTTAAACAGCTTTGGTGAGGCCAGCCTGTTTTGAAGGGCAAACAAGCTGAGCAGCATAGATGTGGAGCTGTTCCATAACACTAGTGTAAGGGCCATGGCTACAGGGATTGTGGCCAAAAATTAAATATTACAGGTCTTGTAAAAAGATGCCTCAAAAATCTGCTTCACCTCTGCTTAGGGGAGTAGTGGTCTGTATGGGACAAAGAAGAGCTGTACTGGGTGACTAAGCTGCTTGCCTAAGTGGAGTACTGCACTAGGCTGGCACTTGGGTCACACCTGGCCCAGAGAAATAGTGCCAGAATTGTGTTTCAGCAGGGCCTTGTCCTTGAGCATGGCTGCATGAAGTAGAGACAGAGGAAGACAGGCAGGTAGCACTTGGCTTTGTTCAGCATTTAGTGCATTACAAAGCTTGAAATCTTATACCTCCTTACTAGACCCACATGTCTGAAAATGAAAACAGATTTGAGTGTGGTTGTTGGAGAGAGGAACATCAGAAGTCAGATTTCCCTGTGCTCAGGTGCTGTCTCCTGAAGGGAGACTGCCTTAGCTCCCACAGCAAATACAATAGATTGTCATGTGCTGATGGTACCTTTCTAGAGAGTAAGCATGTGGCAGTGTTGGTATAAGACTGTGCCAAAGGATGTCTTTGGTCCATAATGAGTCCTTTCCTGCTAAAATATGGTTAGGTAAGCCATGTAGGGTGGAGCTCTTATTACAAAGTACCACCTATTTTTACAGTCTTGCCAGTTCTGGTGAGTCAGAGCAAGGGGGCTTGAATTACTTAGTGTTGTGAGAATCTACTTGTTGAAGGAGGGGTTCAGCCTCCTGTGCCACTGTACTGAGCAAACAAGTTGTTGCGAAAGAGAAGGACTTCTCTTCTTTTGAGTCTAGAAACTAGCCTCTGCCTCCACTTCTCTCTAGCAGCTCAGTCTGTTTGGATAGGATGTCATGTTTTCTTTTAGGAGGGTACTCCCTACCACCATGCTGGAAGGATCTTTTTCTTGACATGATTCCACTCTTTCTCTCCTTGTGCTTTAGCTGAAAATATCAAGATGTGTTGAGAGACGTGACTGTGCAAGCAAGAGTCACACTTATAAGCTACTTGTTTGTCACGTATCTGTTAGGGTACACCCTAAATGCAGGCAGAGAAAGCTCATTGTTCAGGCTGAAATTGCATATTGTGTGCATTATCCACAGTCACAGCTGCTGAGGTTAAAATTCAGTAGCCTGGATCTCCAGTACTCTCCAGCAGCTTCTGGGGAGTTGCTGGGCCTTTCAGCCAAGAGCAGGAGCTGGCACACACTATTCCAGTGCTGCGTCAGTGTCCTGGTGCAATGCACACAAATCACATCTGTCTCCACTGCATTCAGAGCTGGCCTTCACTGCAGTCCTGACTCTAATGCAGCAGCTTTGGAAAAGGCAGGTTGGGAAAATGGGCAATAGGGAGCAGGCCCTTCTTTAAGCCTCCTCACGTGGCTTGTTAGAGATGGTACAGTGGTAGTGGTGTTGTGAAAGATAGTTTAAGAAGGTATGCAGAGAAAATGACACAACTTACAACGTTCATGAGGTCTTCAGGGTTGTGTTGCTTCCTGTGCAGTCCTTCCTCTGATTTCAGAGCATGGAGTGCTGTGAATCCTGCTGAAAAGGCAACAGCCTGGGAGCACAGCAACACGAGGAGACACGACATCTTGGGGCTGTGTGAAAGAGCAGATGCAGTGTGCTTGCTTTAGGAAGAGAGAGCTGCAGAATTTTGCAGGGAGCCCTGAGTCTGGAGTCTCTTTTAGGTTGCCCCAGGTGTGCTTCCTAAGGGGCTTACAGAAATACATACCTGTGTAAGGTGGGACTGTCTACAGTTTATGCCATATAACAGGGTAAGGAATGAGTCAAGGGCTTCAGGAGGATGTGGAACAGGCCTAGGGGAATGTTCTTGCTGAACAACAGTGCAAATTTGTTCCATGAGTTCCTTCCTTTCTTTTGCATATGGTCCTACCTATTGTAAATGTGCATCTTGACCATCTGAAGGTTAAGATTGTGCCTTCTCTTGTTTGTGGTTTTTTTTTTTTTAGGGGTTGATGTGAGTCAGGCTATTTGCTGAACAGAAATTGCAGAGTGGAATCTACCTAGTTAGTGCCTTGCTGTGTGGAACACAAGCAAAAGTCAGCTGTTGCATATTTGTTTTAGCCATAGTTGCCTTTGTAATCAGCATAGAGAAGCCAGCATAGAGGTTGTGAAAACAGGGTGTACTATCTGACATATAGTGGAGAAGACTTTCAGGATTTGGAGAGCTAGGAAGGGATAACTAAGAAATTTGTTCTCTCTGAACTTCTTCATGAGGGAGTGAGTTTTCAGTTCTTAGTTTTTTTTAATTAAATCTTTCATACCCCTTGAGTCACTAGAACAATTAAGTTAAATAGGAAATACTCTCAATTTTAAGATTGCCATGCAGATTTACTGTAGTGCATTTACTTTGCAGTAACCAAACTGTAACATTTTTCATTGACCAATCTACATTTTTTTGACCATTCTACAGACTAACTACTTTATAAAGCAAAATTATCCTTTTCAGGCATACTTTTTCCTGTCAACTCTATTGTCACCTGGCTTAGCTGGCTTTAAGGCACTTAAAGATTAATGCTATCTAAATCAGATAAAGTGCACCAATTAGTGCATGCCAAGACTTGGAGTTGCCTCATTAATTTCAGAGGTGAAGTCTTGACTGTGTGAGCTTTGAACTACTATCTATTCTCTCTTTGTTATAAGGCAGTATAAAGGCAAAAATTTACCTGAGGCAAAAGGGAATTAACAGAAATATTTCATTAAAAAAAAATAGAGGAAGAGACCACTTGAAAGACATTAAGAAAGCCATTCAAAACTTCTGAAGATTTTTGCTATTTAATGGAAGTAATCTTTAAAGTTTCTAGGAATTCATCAGTGTACTCTCTCAAGAGTCTTTTTTCCCCACATATAACAGTAAGTGAGACTAAAAGCCACCCAATCAGTTAACGTAGCTAGCAGATATATGAATATCCTGGTAAATTTACTAGGAAAAGTTAAATGCAATTGAAACTGTGAAAGCAAATGGCCACTTCATGTGTGCTTTTTAAACTCTGACATTTTCAGTCGACCACAATGACAGTTTTGGGAGAAAAACATTAGCAGAGCAAGATCAAAATGTCAGTTACTCCTTTCTTTGCACTAGCTGGTCAATGACTCCTTCCTCTGCTCAAGCTTAGCAAATGTGCCCTTTGAATAGCAGCAGGCTTACAGATCAGAGGGTGCAGAGTGTTTTCTCTGACAATAAACTGAACAAAAGAAGATTACACATCTTATGGAGGCAGACAAGAAAGAGACCGCAAACATATATGTAGAAGAGACTTACCTCTACTTTGACAGCTTCACTTAAATCTTCTGCTCCAGTTCCTCGTCTGTCTCTGCTAGCAGACTGATTCACTGGTGGAAACCTATGCCAATATAAGGAAATCAAAATTCATTTAAGAGCAGCAGTAGGGTGTTGTGTGTTCCCTGTGCGTATAGGCAAGCATGCTTAAGTGCTGATTTGGCAGTACTTACGATAAACAGCACCTTTGTATGACATTCTGAAAGACCTAATTGCACCATGGACCAGGAGAGGTTAAGAGGCACCTAACCTGTGGTTAGGATGTTTAGCAGGGACCTGGGGGTTCATGTTCCCTGAAGCTGTGACAGGCTCTGTACTACTGCCTGTCTTCAGGAGTGTTCATATTATTCTGGAATGAGGATAATGCAGCTGTTCTCAAAACTTTCTGGCTAAGAATGTAATCTCTGCTACTGTGATTTGTGAAGAAGGTGCTATGGTCATTGGTTCCACATCTGTCACTTGCTTTCTGAACTGCACTTGCAGGTTTCTCAAGGACAGTCTTTTTTTTTGTTAGTAAATCTTAGAATGAAAAGACAGATGATTTAGAATGTGTGTATTTACCACTAGACATATATTCCTAAACCTGTAGATCAGTGAACAGCACAATACAGAAAGACCAGTTTGCTTGGAAGATGCAAATGAAATTTGAAAACATCAGTAAACTTTGTCACAGATAGGATGCTAACAAGATTTCTTGTTTATTCCAAGTCACTTCTATTAATTCTGTGTAAGCTTTCCTACCTGATGAATTAATTCTAGTCAGCCCAGGGGCTCAGTCCTCACTGAAACTGGCCTTCTGACAATAGCCAGGACAGTTGTGTGTCCTTAAGCAGCTAGAATACAAACGAAGTCAAATTCTCCTGTGTGAGTGCCAGTCCCTTCAGTGAATTAACTGCTAAATATTGTCAGAAGAACTTGTGTTTTGTCATGGTGGGATTTTAGAAGAACACCACGTGAAAGTGATTCTCGCGCAGCGATTTCACTGGAATGCGGATGCTGTTAATGTGCTGTTTCATGTATGAAAGTAGAGTGAAGCAAGTCTTCGTTAGTAATCAACCTAATACCTAATAGTAATCACAGGAATCATTCTGCTTTTCAAAGTAGTAAGCAGTCTGTGGAATTGACAAAAAAGTGTTTGATCAATGAAAAATGTCACAGCGTGGCTACTCTGATATCCTCACTCAGTATGAGATAGCAGACCTTGCTCTGCTGAAGCCTGAGGTAACGCAATACCATGTTTTTAATTCAGTCTGGAATAATTTACAATATTTTATCTAGTTCCATCTCACACAAGCAGATAAGATGTACAATGTTTACATAATTTATTATATAGTTAGTTATTAGGGATCAAGTGAAGAGCAAAAGATAGGCAAAGCCAGATATTGTCTCTTATCTTTAGTTCAGAAAAGAGAGGACAACATGGAAAAGTGACAATGAAAGTGATACTTATAAAAAGAGCATAGGAAGCATGAAACCTGAGAGACATACAGTCATTTCCTCGAACATGTTGTGATGCTCTCCTTACACAGAGAACGCATACAACTGAGATAGTAAGTACTCTTCCTTGAAAACACTGGAGCAAAACCTTGAAACCCTGGTGGGCCTGACTTACTGCTGGACATGGCATGAAGTACCTAAGTACATCTTAACCCCCAGTGTCTAATTCTGTGCCGCTAAACACATCCCTGTCAGTCTGCAGGCTTGGAGGTAGAGGACAAGGGGAATACACACCTTGCAAAGATCTGCTGGAAACATGAAACAAACAGGGCTTTCCTTTTCCTCAGTATGCCAGCACACTGACGATCTGCAATGAGACCAGGAGGCAGTGCCTGAAGTGAGGTCTGGCAGAGGACAGACTGGAGTACTGGGGGACTTGAAACAGCTGTGGGTTGTAGAGACAGTGCTGGGTGCTCTTGTGAGGAGCAAGGCTGGGCTCTGTGATGTGGAAAAATAGAATTTCGGGGTTGATTCTATAGGATGGGAGGTAGATTTTGGGAGCAGAAGCTTAAACTTTCAATCAAACTGGTAGGAGTTCTATGTGCCATGTCGGTGTTTTTCACGTAAAACCACCAGACTGAAGAAGACATGACAAATTTTGGCGAAAATGGGCTGTAAAAATGGCTGTAAGTGAAGATTTAGTTTTCTCAGGCATTCATTCTGGGAAAGATCAAGCAAATACTTTGAAATAGAAATGTAAGTGTTCGTTTAAGGAGATGGTTTGTGTATATTCTTCCTTCTGACTATGAGCTCTATACCTCTTCCTGAGTACTTCTGTTGTTCTCGTAAGTTTTCTTCCTACGTTTTCCAGATGATTATCTGTTTGAACAGGTGTGTATGGGAAAGGAGTTGCTTGTTTGTCAGATACATGACTTTGATGAGGCATCGCCCATTCAGTATGCTACTTGACTAATTTGGATTAAGAAATACCCTATAGGACAACACTGATGCTGCAAATGCTTGTATATCTACAGGCCTGTGCAAATATAAAGCTCCACTCATTTTTCAAGAGCTGCTGTGTTTCAAATTTTGCAATACTGCTAGAGAACTGGTTATGGGGATGGTAGCTTGGGCAGACCAGAATCAACTTTTATGAATAATGAATCCTAAGAGCAATTCAAAAGAGAAAGGCAGAAATTCAGCAGCCCTGGCTCCTGTATTCTGCCCTTAGGATACATTGTACTGTTTTGTAGTACTTGGCTGGTGTTGAGGAGATTTTCAAATGGACAATACTTCTGACTTTCAGGAAACCTTTCAGGTGTCGTGAAATTCTTTAAAGAAGTACACAGCCTGAATAGCTCCCAGTTTGCCCATGAACTGAATCTTGGTATCTTTTGGAGAAAAATGACTTATTACAATTTTTTTTTATATAGTTGTTGAATAATCAGGATTCAAAGATTCATTTATAAGCACAATAAACCACTAAGGATATATCTGAAGCAGAAGTCAACCTGTGAATACATAAATTTGTGCAAATCTCTTTTGTGCAAATCTCGAATCTCATCTAATTGGGCTGATTATCTCTTTTTCAAGCTAAAATTCTGACCACAATAGTCACTTCAATTTACAAGTGTTTCAGAGATGTGATGCTGGATTAAATGGTAACTTACATGGTCTGGTAAAAGGTGATGCCTGAAGCTATCTCTGTGCTCTTTGTAGGATTTTTTTTCTTAAACAAACAAACAAATCCTTTTATTGTGGGTTAACTCAGGTCAACTAATTCCCATACAGCCACTTGCCCATTCCTCACAGTGGGACTGAGAAGAGAATCAGAAGGGTAACAACACAGAAACTCAATTTAAAAACCTCAAAATGAGTTCCTTCATTGCTTCTCATTGACAGGTAGATGTTTTCCTCAAAATTGTTAAACAGGTCTCCATCTTGTGTAGATTTTGTGAGAAGATAAAAGCTGTAACTCTGAGTGTCTTGTGCCTTCCGTGCCTCCTCCTTTTCTCCAGCTGCTGATGCTGGACGTGATGTTATATCACATGGAATATCCCTTTGGTCAGTTGGGGGTCATCTGTCTTGACAATATCCCCTCCCAACCTCTTGTGCATTCCCAGACCACTCACTGGTAGAGCAACATGAGGAAAAAAAAGGATGTGAAGTTTTATTAACACTGCCAAGCAAGAGCTAAAATATTGTGTTGTCAACATTGTTTTCTTCACAAGCACAAAACACAGCACCATAAACAATATACCCCAGCTTGCTATTGTGGATTTGCATAGTGGTGTTAGCAGAGGATTAAGTACCCTATTAAGTTATTTTAGGAAATAGCTGAGTGATTTGAGGCTTCATTAAATGAGTTGTAGTTTATAAATTCCAACCACTTAGCCAGTGGATGGCATTATTTTGGGAGAATGCCCATTCCTCAAGGTCTGGACATGATGAAATACTGGCAAGGACCTTTCACTTCTGAGATGTTATGTACTCTTCTGTGTCTCTGCACCATGCTGAAAGATCAATATATTGGGATCATAATGAGGTTTATCACAGGTATGTGTAGTATAAGTTTCAGTTACAATCCAACCTGATTTTCTCATGGTAAACAGCCATTGAAAGGGTTAGAACTGGTGCCAGAAAACTAATGCTAGTCAGTGAAGCTATCCTACTTTAACCAGAGGACTGAGTGTAAGCAGTTCTATGTAGATTGCTCCAAAAGTAATGTCTCTGATTTATTTCCATTTAAACTACAACAGATACAAAGAGCATAATAACTATTTGATTGAGCAACAAAACATTATTTTTCAACGTAATCGCCACTAGTAACTATTCATTTTCACCAGTAATGAACAAGAGCCTGCATGCCGCGCTTGTAAAAAGTGGAACCCACTGTTTCACAGCTCCTATGACAACATTGTTGCTAGGAAAATGTAGCCCACGCAGACCATCTTTCATCTGCCTAAAAGGTCAGTAGTTGGAAAGTGCCAATCTGGAATACGTGGTGGGTGTGGTGTGACGTCCAGCCAAGATTGGCAGTATGTTCCACGAACTTCAGACTGGCGTGGGACCTGGTGTTGTGTTGCAAGAAAGGTTGTCTTTTCCTCTGGCCACACTTGAACTTCAAGCGTTCAGCTTAGTCAGCATTGTAGTGTATCAGTCAGGGTTGATTATTTATCTGGGTTCCAGGAAATCCAGAAGGATTGCCCCTTTCCCATCCCAAAAGACAGTGCATGTCATTTTACCCACTGAAGGCTGCATCTTGAACTTTTTCCATGGGGAAATCATGTGTTGCCACTCTGTGGACTGCTGTTTTGACTCCAGCTCATAGCTGTAACACCATGTCTTGCCACTGATTATGTTGTGATCCAGGAAACTGCCACCTTTTGCCTCATTGGTATAATAGGTCCTGACAACCTTGCATACAGAGCTCTTTCTGTTTCTGTGTAAGCGTTTCTGGGACCTACCTCGAGCAAACTTTGTGATATTCCAATGTTGCTGCCATCATTTCCAATGCATTGAAGCCAATACTCAACTCTGTACACAGTTCACGGGCTGTAATCCAGGGAAATTCGTGCAGATGAGCTGATCAAGAAGCTCTTCATTTCATGGTGAGACAGCTCTGCAGGCTGTCTAGAATGTGATTTGTCTTTCACATCACTGTCATCACTGATGAAATGCACCAGCCACTGCCTCGCTGTGTTCACTGTTTGATCTCCATAAAAATTCAGCAAGTGTTCATGAATGTCAGTGGGTGCCATTTTTTTCCATGGGGAGGAATTCAAGGACACACCTTTGCTTCATGAGCACTTCCATGTCAGATACCATTTTGTCATTCTGTCCCTCTGCTGCCATCTGTTGCATGGAAACACCATGGAATATTGGTGGGAAGGTTGAGTCTCTACTGCTGCATCACCTATATCTGCCTCTGCTGCTGTGGGCCAACAGAATAAAATAGGACGTGCTACTTTCAAACCAGCCCTTGTATTTTTCTCCCCACCTCACTGAAGAATAAATATGAAAATTGTGTGGTAACAAGTTTTCAAATGTAAGGCCGTGAATTCAAAATAGGCAGCTGCATGCACATGTTTTAAAACATCTTTAAAAAAAAATGCTTGAAAGAGAGGAGGTGTAATGACTACAAATTTTAAAGAGAAGAGAGAATTTGGAGTGTTTGTAGACATTTAACATATACATATCTTCCACAGAAAGGCTGGTTGAGTGTACTACAGAAATACTGTTATCATCTTACCCTCAGAACCTTGAAAACCCAAAAGGAATGGGGACTTTAGGAGTAAGTTTTGGTAGTGAGGAGGGAGGGTGCAGTGTAAGGAAAGTGTTTTTGGCCTATCTTAGTTTCTCACTGCTCTGGTCTGTTAGTAATAGGCAATAAATTATATTAATCTCCCTCCGCTGAGTCTGTTTTGCCCATGATGGTAATTGGTGAGTGGTCTCCCTGCCCTTGTCTCAACTCTTGAGCCTTTTTCCACCATATTTTCTCCCCCTTTCCTTTGAAGGGGGGAGGGTGAAAGAGCAGTTGTGGTATTTATCTGTCTATCAGTGTGAAACCACAAAAGGAGGCTACTGTGAGTCATGTTCAGTGTTTGGACAAGGCTAGGAAGAGATGAATGAGCAGATGATGAAATGGGCTGGTCTGGTTAATAAGAGACTGAAACTAATTACACCAGGAAATCTCTTTAATAAGGTATGGAATCTTACTCAGCGTACCTCTGAGGTTTCCTTGTAGAGAGTTTGGGATTTATAAACGGAAAGTAGCTTGAGTGGCAAACTGCCTATCATTCTTAGTTACTTGTTTTCCCCCTTTTCTCTCCTTTTCTGCACTAGCATATTTTTCTTCCTTCTCTACTCCCCAGCCTATTTTGTTGCTTTCCTTTTTTGGTAACCAGAGGCTGTTATTGCAAAGATGACAAAGGAAAATGCTTCTCTCTGTTGTAACTTGTTCTGTCAGTCTCCTGTAAGCTGCTGTTCCCACGTTTACCTTGCTGGGTTGGGTTTCTGAAGACATTTGTTTCATACCACCAATAGAAAGCACAGAAGGCAAATGTAGCTTAAGAGTGATTCCTGTGTTTTAAGTTAAATGTTAACCAGATTCAAACAAGTTCAAGAGAATTTCAAGCAAGGTTAACTTGTTGGGCTGGTGAACAAGAAAGAACTCAAGCAGTGAAGAATAGGCATGGGGATACTCTATTCAGAGGTACGTGGTCATTTTCTGCACAGTAACTGAAGCTATTGAAGCTGTGGATATATGTTGGTTTTAGTTTGTTCCCTTCACGTTGTCAAGTACATGGGCTTAAAAATATAGCAGTTCTTTTCCTTTGGAATACTGTGCTTTAGTTATTACAAATTGACAAAAGTGCCATTTATAGGAGCAAAATAAGCACAACAATCAGTATAATTGTTGTGGCTTTTAGACAAAGTTCACATTTGCTCTACGTTTTTTGTTGTTCTGGGTTGAGATCAGAGTGATTCTGAGCACTGTGCATGGATAACTAAGAACTGCAAGTGGACTCCTTAACTTACGTTGAATACAGATAATAAAGCTGGTGCCTAAGGAAACATTATCTAGGGAATCTTCAGTTTAGAAATGTGATTTAAAAGAAATTTTTTAGCTCTTACGAGTTTTTCCCCAGACTGTGATTAAGTCAGCACAACCACGGATTTCAGCATAAATGCTATGTAAGCGTATTCATTATTTTATAAACTTTCCATTTGCACACTAGGGAACAAATGAAGATTTCAGTTCTTTTTTGAATGTGAATACAGTGTGTAGCACTGCTGCTTCTCTTTCTGGAGATAGCATTGCGTATCTGTTCCTTTAAAAAGTCTCATTTTCACCCTGAAAGACACTCTTTTAATTTTAAAAGGCTATTCAACGAAAGTATCTTCTCTTTCAGTATTATAGGGAGCTTGAATCTGCACATTCACACACTGATGAGCTGAGTAGACTGCATCACATTCTTTGTTGTCTCTCTCCAGTTTGGCTACTCAGAGATAGTATTGTACAAGAAACCAGTCATCTAGTAGAATTAAAATGGTGTTTAGGGAATGTTCAAATGCTGTCTGTGTTTTCTGTGCTTTCTAGTTAATAATTTCATATGCACTGGTTTCTTGTCTTAAAGTGTCTTTAGAGAGATGTAGTTTTCTTGTTAAGATAGAGTTTATTTACAGCTGATAGAAATCTATAGAAGTGCAAATAAAGTGCAAGATTTATTTGCTGAGAAGTATGGAAGGGATACTAGTACACTCCTCAGCATCCCAAGTACGGTTTAAATTTTCCCATTTAGTTTGTAGAAGGCCTTTGCATGAATTTTAGCACACAGGAAAAGGCTGCGGATTGATTCAGAATATCTTTAAAACATGAAGTAGTTCCTTTTTGTCGAAACAGCTGCAAGTGCCTGATGTAACTTTGGCTGTCCCTTTCAGCTCTCAAAAAAGAAGGCAATTTCCACTTGAAATTCTTGTCCTAGCTTTACCTTTAGCCTCCTCCCTAGTGGCTGAATGCTTTGTCCTTTGTGCTGTGCCTTGAACCTTTATCATAGTATCTCAGAATCATTTGACTTGGAAGAGACCCTTAAAGGCCATTCAGTCCAAATCCTCTACAATGAGTAGGGACATCTACAGCTTGTTCAGGTTGCTCAGAGCCCCATCCAGCCTGACTTTGGATGTCTCCAGTGATGGGACACCCACTACCAATCTGTTCCAATGCCTCACCACCCTCATTTTAACAAACTTTTATCTCATGTTTGGCAGAACTTGCTGAACTGCTAGCTGGTGGTTTATTACTGTATCAGCAAATCTAAGCAAGGAACCACTGAAAACAAGTAGGAAAATTTAGATGTGCAATTCATCTGGATCTGAGTAAACTACCAGGTACTGATTTCAGCCACATGGCCTATAACTGATACCAAAAACAATCAGTTCTGTAGAGGAGTTGCCCTTCTATCTGACAGCTAATGTTTTTTTTTTTTTACTTTTACCTCATATCTTGTGGTCTTGCATCAAGTGATTTTTAGCCATGAAAACTGTTGCCTAACCTGTGTCCCTACTAGCATGTGTTTTGTGCAACATCACACTGTTAGGTTCATGGCGTGCAGCATGTCTGCATGTTGTGTAGTTCTGCAGGAGTGTGAGGGCAGAGGTGAAAGGCTGCACTGGGAGAGGCACTCACTTCCTCTTTACCTAAGTTCAAGTTCTTGGTCTTGCTCCCCACCCTTCAGACTCGTTTATTTCAGAGCTCATGTTTGTACGGGGGGGTAATGCTACATCTCCTGTGCTCCACTGAGGAGCAGGAGTAGGTCTGTTCAGAGTCCTCTGAGGTGGTCAGGCTGCTGGGAGCTGGCAGGTTATGTGGTGTGGGTGAGAGTGCACTCATCCTTTTGCCTTCCACCTCCCTTTAGATATTTATAAATGTTAATCAGATCCCCCCCCTCAGTCATCTTTTCCCCAGACTGATCAGAACCATGTTACTCAGCCTTTCCTCATAAGGGAGATGCTCTGGGCCCTTTATCATCTTTGTGGCCCTCCACTGGATTTCTTCTAGGAGATCCCTGCCTGTTTTGAACTGGCAAGCCCAGAAATGGGCATGGTACTCCAAATATGGCCTCACTAGGGCTGAGTAGATGGGGGGGAATCACCTCCTTCACCCTGTTGACTCTCTCTTTTTAATACACTCCAGGATATCATTGGCCTTCTTGGCCACAAGGGCACACTGCTGGCTCATGGCCAGCCTGTTGTCCACCAGAACACCCAGGTCCTTCCCCACAGAGCTCAATGCTAAATACTATTGTGATGTCCTGAATACTACTGTGATCAAAACAATGTGCTCATAGTTGTTTCATTTCCTTTGTTAAATATCTTGTTTGTATCTTTGCTTCTCCAGTCCTTAATTCCTGTTTATGAATTATGGATGTATGTTGTATGTCAGAGCTATGGCCTTTTCACCTTTAACACATTTTCTTTGATTAAAATAGACATTTTCTAGAATGCAAACCTGCAGAATAAAAATGGGCCTGAAGAGAAGCCCACAAAACCTGTTCGTTGTGTGTGCGGTGTTTTTTGTTTGTTTGTTTTAATGAATGGAATGCATTAATTTGTGAGTCAATTCTAAAAAAGACCCTCCACTTCAATGGAAAGGTAATAATTTAAAAGATACCTTGAGTACTTAAATTACCCATATATTATTAGCTAGTGAAATGGTTGGTAATTGCTTCCTTAAATTATCTGTGCTTGAGATGTTTTGTTAGAACTGCCAATTTCAGAACATAAAAGAGCATGTATGACTCTTGCACGCCTGTCTCTGTGGATGACCGCAGTTTCAAGTAATGTACTCTGTTAGGATGTAGTAATTTCTTCATCACTATTCATGGTTCTAGAACTGGATTCAACAGTACTGTAAGGTTTAGAAAAAGATTCTGTGGGTCAATGAAAATATCAGTCAAAAATACCTTGAAGTCAGTGGCTGAGCAAGTAAAACTCTGTGAGGCAGTGTGGAAAGAAAAACACTACTGCGTATCATCTGATGACGTTAGCTGCTGGCATAGCAAGAATCAGAGTAGAAAGGAATAAGGCTGTATAGTAAATGGCTGGGATTTCAACCAAGCAGCAAATCTCCTGCATCTTTAAATGAACAGAGCTGTATTTAAAAGCAAGAGTAACAGTCTACTGACAGACTGCACTGAAGCTTCTATTCTGTGGATGTGAAGGTGTAGTTCTAGACACAGACATGACTGAGAATGAGGTTATTAGCCAAACTGATCAATTAAATGGCACAGATATACATGGTTCTTATGCCAATAGGCCATTTAAAAGAGGGATTTCTCCTCTAAATCTTTAAAACTGGTTTGTTTCTGAAAGAATGTGTAGCAAATGTCATAGGAGTGGATTAGAAGAATATGGACAGATGACACAAGTTTACATTGTTGTATGTGTTCTTTGTAAATTCTTGTCTGATATAATGAAAACAAAACAAGAAGTGGCGCAAGGTCTGGCAAGCATGAAAGTACTTTCTCTACACTGGAAAATCATTTATCTTGTGCAGTTGTTCAGAAGACTAAGCAGTAATGATATTGGAGGCAAGCTTGTACTGTAGACAAATGTTTAAAGTAAAAATGTAAATAAGAGGAATCTTTTATGTGAAAAAATGTAACAGCAGGAGAGGGTGAGGAGTGGGCTCAGAGTTCAGGGCTAGATCTTGTAGCATATTTAGGCTGTGATACAGGGAGGATCAGAATGAAAACCTGCAGGCACCAACTGAAGAAATACACTATATTGGAAAATGGCAAAGAACCTCAATATTGAAGAGGAAATAAGAAAAAACCTTTTCTCTTTTTGACTGAAGAACTTCAAATGCTACAAGTTAGGCAGTTGTTTTCTGCCTGCTGTTGACTAAAAGTATATAGTACTCCTATTACTCTCTACCTGTGCTTATTTCTGACTTCTTATTGCTAAAGGAGGAAGGAATAGCAGGTATGGTCAGAGGTGCTTGAACATACTGAGCAAAGATGTGAGCAGCAAGCAGTTTTCAAAAGCCAAGCAGGATCTGAGCTGTGGCCATGCATGCGTGTATACTTTATGTATGAGGTTTAACTTGAGGCCCAAGAAAAGAAATGTGGTGTTTTCTTCTTTTTTTTTTTCTTTTTTTTTTTTTTTTTTCATTTTTTAAAAACTTCTGGCTCAACTTTCACTTGCTATGTGGTTCTGCTCAGTGAATTGATGAGTCATGAGTGATACCTCTTGTTCAAGCAGTACTCATCCAAAGGGAAAGCTTGCTGTAAGCTTGGCTAGGTGTGGGCTTGTCAGGGCTTGCTGCTTAGTACGGTAACCAACTCCTGTGAGACCAGAGGCCATTCTTTAATAGCTGAAAATGAACTGTATTTATTTCTTGGACTATAGAAATATCCAAAATGAACATAAAATTCATTCTACTGTACGCGGTCCGTGCCAGATTTCTCACACTGAGGGCTGAGAGCTGCACGGGAGCTGCGGGTGTATCTCTTACCGCCATCTTCTGGAAGACGCTTGGAATGACAGCCTCTGTCGGGGCTGCCTGTGAGGCTCTTCGGGTGTGCAAGCATAAAGTCAGGATGGACGGTACAGAGGTGTTAGTGAATGGTGTGTGCTGATAAACATTCTCTTCTCTCTTCTTTCTTCAGCCCATTTGTCAGGCAGCTTATAATAACAATTTCAATGAAGTTCAGCTCCTTTTGGATAAAAACAGCAACTACCTGAATATCCAGGACAGCTTTGGTGGAGATACCCCCTTAATCTGTGCATGCAAGCAGGGAAACAACAGAATAGCTAGCTATCTTCTTAAAAAGAATGCTGATGTCAACCTCAGAAACAAGGTAAGTGGTCACAGACTCAGCCTTTGCACTGACTGCTCTTTTGAGTACATGTTTGGGAACACTGGCAGTACAGCTAAACCTTAGTTTTGTTTGCAGCTCAGGCATGTCTAATCCCGACGTTGTAATTCGGTAAACATTTATGTTTCTATTTA
The DNA here is from genome assembly GCA_016647715.1 of Pavo muticus. Lineage (NCBI taxonomy): Eukaryota > Metazoa > Chordata > Aves > Galliformes > Phasianidae > Pavo > Pavo muticus. The sequence goes on along the minus strand of JACDJE010000490.1, from coordinate 216,046 downwards.
CTTCCTCGTGTGCATCGTCAAGTCAGAAAAATACACAGATGTAATAAACACTGCCAACCTCAGTTTCTCTCTGTTTCCCATTTAGTCAATACTGCATGTCATCCCCAGTCCCCACTGGATTCTGCCTGCAGCACTCTGCATTCATCCTGCCCTCCAGCTTATATCTGTTCTTTCTGTAGCTTTTCTTTTCCATCTGTCTTTATCTTCACCCTATAGTTAAAAGGAAGATCTGAAGGATGGCCTGTCTGTTCCTCCCATAATGATCCCTGAGGAAACTGAACCTGAGGGCTGAAGGGAGAAGCCTTCTGTCTGTTCTTCCCCTAATCCATACTTTTCTAAAATCTGCCTGCCTTCTACAACAGCCATGAGTGGTTATTTTCCCTAGGGTGATAAGGAAGTGTGTTTATGTGGCAGGTTTCCCATAGATAACAAAGAAAAGGAACCTGGAAGATGCATATTCTGGCTTCACTATTAATTTGTTCTTGTGGGAGCTGGAATGATATTAAGGGTGATAAAGTGCTAGGAAAAATTATCTAACCTTGTCAATTCTGTTGTATCATCTCAAACTCCAAATCAAAGTTTAGCAAGTTCCTGCACACTCATGTGCTATTTTACACCTCTGGTGTCCAGCATGTTTTTTTCACAGCAAATGTGTATGAGGTCAGTGGAATGTTCGCTTCTGTCTGCTCTGTTTGATTCAGAAGACTCTGTCTCACCTCAAAGTCCCTTTGAAATTGTTCTGCACTTTGCAGCAAGATCGTTCTTATTGCATTGGCAGCCATTTCTTAGCCTTGCCTCGTTTTCTTAAATTATTTTCTGCTTCACCTTCACAGATGGAACTAAGTCTTTGAGTGCAGAGCTTGACTGGTTCTCAGAACTGAGATTAGGAAGCAGAGGATTACACAGAAAGGCCTCTGAGCTTATTTTGGGCCATGACATAACACCATAACCTAATTTGTCAGACTCCAGTTTAATGAGTTGTAGGACACTTGACGTGCATCTTCTTTAACGTCCAAGTTAAAGTCTTTTTCTTTGGTAGATACAATATTCAAAGACTGTTAAACTCTTCTCACTGGGAGTCTGCTGTGGATGTTGCTGTTTTCCTGTTTCACATCAGTGACATAAGCTCCTCTATGTCTCTGCTTCAGTAACCAAAACCTCTGTAAGTGAGGAGCTGCAGGGATTCTTTCTGCTGATTTAATTTGCTGGGTCAGCGTGGACTTACCCTCTGCCTTCTTTCTCTCAACAGTCAAGTCTGCAGCCATATTCATGAAATCCTTTGGATTTCCCATCGTTCTTGCATGTGGAGCCTAGTTTCCATGAGTCTGTATGAGTCAAGTGTGCATCCATTTGAAGGAGGCAAACTGCATGTGCCTGTTTCTGCTTGAAAATCAGAGAACTACTTCTAGTCAATAACCTAAAAAAAAAAAAGTTTGTGAAATACAGAAAGGATCTAATATTGTCAATATTATACAAATATAATCAGAGAAGTGATTTTGATGCTAATCAGAGTTATTTTATGTTTAGAAACACCGCACTTGCCTGCATTATGCTGTCAGAAAACGGTTTACCTTCCTTGATTATGTGCTCATCATAATCCTCATGCCAGTTTTGCTTATTGGATATCTTCTCATGGTGAGTCTGGATGAAAGCAAAAAAGCCCCCCCACATTTACTTTTCCCCTTATCGCCTTTCTTAGGGCAATATTTCAGGCCATGAAACTACACAGAACACGGGCTGTTTTTTTTTTTGAAGCAAACACTGATGGAGAGCAACAGAAGAAGCAAAGTTTTCACTATGACTGTAGCTGGTGAAGGGGCAGGATTGTGTCACTACATCAGTCTGGTATTTGCAGAAGCCAGACACTTCTTTTTCAGGGAAAACAATATCTAACCAACATCTACTTAATAGTGTATGCATGTGAAGTGTCTCACCATGTAACTTTTTCCCTTCCACCAAACAGATCTCAAAGACGAAACAGAATGAAAACCTGGTCAAGATGTTGCTTCGGGCTGGAGCTGATGTTAATGCTACAGACTACGTAAGTAGATTTATACGAATGTAGATGTGGCTTGTATGCATGCAGTATTAGTAAAAACAGGCTTCAGTCTTCTAGCTACACAATATGGCTTTCAGAGTACGATCAGAGACTGAACTGATATAACAGGATGATTCGGTGTTTGTCCTCAGTACTTCAGCAATATTTTTGTAATATACTCAGGAACAATTCTCCACTGACAGCTTAGTGTAGTTTTTTGATAAAACTTATTTTTCTTAGCTTCAACAGTTGTTCCAAACACAGCATCTAAAGCCTAGCATGACATTGTTAGATGTGTGCTTTTTTTAGACCATTGTAAGTGAGCATCAACTTCTTGACTGCTGTGATGTGTACTTCTGGAGGGAATGTTTCACTGGGTTTTTAGCTTTATCAGGACCTGTCCAACAAATGCCATTGTAAAAGCAAATCCAGGCCAGCTGGGTTGAAATACTGATGTATTAAATAGTAATCCTATAAATATTCTGGTGATATAAGGTTCTGAGTTTGTCACCATTTCTGAGCTCTTAAGCTAAAGCTGACCTGTGGGCAAAGATCATGCCTTAGCGCTAGACCTTGTGTCTTTTCTTGGTCTTTAGAGTGTGCTGATCTGCCATGCGTAGTGTTCGTGTTGACTAGGCTGCTTGTGTGTGGCAAAGAGCTCCTTTCCTCCAGTGTACAAAAAGAGAAACTACAATTTTAACAGCAACTAAATTCTAAAATACTTAAGTTTGAGCAAAGTCAATTATCAATTAAGAAATAGTTATTGAGCTGAAGATCATGGAATCCTCTGAAGTAAGTGAAGAACTATTGGCTTCCTGATAAAGGTATCAGACTTGTTTTAGCAGCTGCATCCTAGAGCAGGATTTTTTTTCCTGTTGCTATTGTGAGAATGTGTTTTACTGTGTTGTGCATTGGAGCTTGAGATTATATATATTATTCATCCAATTGTTGGGGGAAAATTATAAGGTATAAGGGGAAATTGCTAGCACTATTTACCTAATTTCTGTTAAGGAAGGAATAAAGCTAAAATCCATCTGCTGCTGTTTTCCTTCAGTCTGGTAGCACAGCCCTTCACTACGCTTGTGAAATGAGAAATCAGGCAGTCATTCCTCTACTGCTTGAAGCTCATGCAGACGTTTCTGTAAAGAATCAGGTAAGAAGGTAAAGCTAATAACTGGGTATCCTTATCAGGAGGGTGAATCAATATGTTGTAGGCGTTGGTTGGTGTGTAGCAATTAAAAAAAAAACAAACCATAGACTGCACAGCTTCCTGGCAGCAGACTTGTTTGCTGTGGGGTTTAAAGCAATATTTGCCCCATTGCCTTTATTGGCAACAGCAACTTTAAGCCCAGGTTCTTCATGCTGGATTTCTACCGTCAGCAACAGTCTACACATTCACTAGATTGGCAAAACTGCTTAACTCAGAGCTATGCTACAGTTGTTCCTAAGATGCAGGATGCAGAGAAGTGTTAAGAGCCCTCCAAGGACCTCTGTGTTGCACTAGACACCATTCTTCTGAAAGGGGCTAAGTCAAGCTGCTGCTGTCCTTTAAGAAGCTCAAATACTGTCACAAGAAGTATCCAGGAGTATCTATATTGTTCAGCTGAGACAAATGAAGTTTTGACTGTTGTGCTCTTGAAGTTAGCTCTTAACTCTGCAATGTCTTTGGACATTATCCCAGGGAATAGTGGATCGGCTGTCACTACTGGAGCAGAGGCAAGGATGCTACCCTTGACTTCAGTAAGAGTTCTGTTAGACCCAGCACATCCTGAAATCTTTTTTTAGACCAAGGATGTGACAGTGAAATTCATGCAGAACACCAAGGACAGCAAGTTCAGGAAAACTCTTTATACTTGACTTAAATTTATCATATTCTGATGTATTTCATCTGTTTCTTTCAGGATGGGGAGACTCCTTTAGATATTGCGAGAAGACTACAGTTCAGCAGTATTGAAAGCATGCTAAGGAAAACTTCTTAATGCTTGGTGGGACTTTATGAAGGACTGTTGAAAGTGCAGAAAATCACTCCATCAGTCAATACATCCTATATAGCAGCAAGAGTCCTGCAGAGGGCTGCAGACTGGTAATTGATAGATACTTGGTCCATATTGATGTAGACTTCGACTATTTTGTATGAGACTTCTGAGTACCTTCAATACTGTGTGGACTGAAAGGAGTTTATTTGCTTTTACTAAGCTGTGAATGAGTACAACTGCATTCAAAATATTGCTCTTCCCATCTGCTCCTCCAGTTTTACTGCTAGACTTGCACAGATAAGGCTTCTGGAAACCTAAGCACTGCATATGATGATAAGCAGCCAATGAAGAAATAAAATATCCTTCACAGTCTGTGTTACAGCTTCCTTAGGGGATACGACTGAACAGTATACCACAGCAGCATATACAAGGTCAGGCACCTTTTCTCTTAGTATTTCTTTTCTTACCATGGGAACGACTGTTCAAATAGATTGCTCTGCTTAGCACTTCTTCCTTCTTTCCTACAAATTTCACACACCTTAATTCTCAAGATGTTGAATGGATCAACACTATGTGGTTTCAAAGGTATTTTATTAGTAGTTCAATGATTTTCATATACATTTTCTCAGCTGCATCAAGGCCCCAAATGAAATCAAGATGTCCCCAGTCAGGAAAATTCTTATAATAACAGAGATTAGTAATCCGAGAAAGCAGCTTTGCCATGTCTTTAAGATCTGCAAATTTGTCTTGTCCACCACTCCAAACGGCGATGGGCGTGCTTATCTTCTCTATCTCATATGCAGGAGGAGTAGTCTGTAAGAAAGGGAGGGCACCTGAGTGAATGCTGTTATATCAGAAGTTGTGTTTAGAAGGATTCTGTGCAGACTTCTGTTTCTCATCTGCACTTACTACAGGAAAACAGTAGGGATCAAGTCCACTCTCTTAATGTATATTTCCGTAGCCCCAGTCCCTACATACCATGGTAGGGAATGATCCATCCTACTCTTAGACTCTTTCTTCAGTGCATGGCTATGAGCTGTCCTGAACCTTGATATCTGCTTATTCTGATCATAGGTATGGATGTAGAGAGAGCAGTGTCTCCATTTGCCATGAAAAGACTGTGGGGCTTATTCACGTGTACACCTAGCATGGGAATTTCCTTAATTTTTGTTGGGGCAAGGAGTGCAACTGTTGGTCTTAGTTGTTATATTTAGGACTGAAGTAGCAGTAATATAATTTGGCCATTTGTAATTTTGTTCATGGGCAGAACAGATGTCTTTGCAGTGTTTCAATCTGTAAAAAGCAATCTGCTGTAGAACAGAACAGCAGGCTCCAAGTAAAATGTGCTAATTAAAAGTGAAATGATTGTCAACCATATGGAGAGGTCACATATGGAGTCTCTTCCCTAACTGAAAGGCAGGCCTTGAGGATTTTTTGGAGCTTCATACTCATCCAGTCCTAGGACTTGGCCATGGATCTTGGTCTATTGAGAATGGCTGGTAATTCAGCATATCAATGAATACATTCCTGCATCAGTAGGGAAAGAAAAATGAAGTTCTGTTACCTGTCTGCAAGGAACTGTCTATGCTTTGTCTGTGAATAATAGACTTTTTACATTAGTTAGTAGGTTCATGTTCATATGAAACATTAATTCAGAACACTTTAGACATTCTGTAGCAGCTGAGGTCATGTGTGCTGAAGTCACGTGTTCTTAGTTTTGTCAGAACCCAAGAAGAAGTTCTCAGGAAAACCATATTGCTTTACCTGGTTGTATTTCTTCATATTTTCCTTCCAGCCATAGTCATAAGCTTGGAATCGGTCTGCATGGAATATCTGTGGATATTATAACAAGGACAGATAAAATGAAAGTGTTAAGAGACAAAGCAGAGTGCTGGTGGTATTTTCCTCCCTGTGATTGAAGATGAGGATCAGACAGTGGATTGTGAGTTCCTCCCGGCCCTTCCTCCAGTTGCAGGCTTCCCCAGGATGGGCCACAGGATGAGTGGCTTTGTCGCCTTTGCCCTTGCTAACGTTCTGTCCTGTTCCTCAGCTGCCACCATTGGGATGTTTTGTTTTTCAAATTTGGCTGGAGGCACTTCAGTTAGTTGTGACGTGGGACTGTGTTCAGTTTTCACACTGGGAAGAGGACCTGTCCAGAACCTGTCAGGGCTATTATTAGTTGTGTAGCATAATATGTGATATCTCCTCACATCACACATCACAGTGATACATCGTTTGCGTGTCAGTGGTGTCTGATCTGCTCACAGTAGTGGTGAGCTTTCCAGACATGCTGTTACTCTTACAAGAGTTCAGCCGCTATAGGTGGATTGTAATTAGTTTGTCACTTAGCTGTAGTCTTCTTTAATCTGTTTTGTTATAAAAAGTAATTAAATGGAATCTGTCTTACTGGCAAGATGAGTGCATTTTTAAAATTGAAACCTGATTAGTATTTTGATTAGTGATTGATTTTAGATAATGAGAGGCCATTGTGGAATTCTTCCTCACTTATTCCCACGTGGGCTGAGTTGAAGGTTTGAGTAATTGAGGATGCCATAGAAATCTGCTACCTTGCTTTCCTTTACTGAATCTGGGTGCTGATGGTCTGGATGCTGGAGATTTGAACTCTTTATCTAGTGCTGGCGGAAACAGTCACAGTGCTGTGCACGTGCAGTGCTGTGCTTCTGAGCTGGCACTCTCTTGCTGTGTTCTGGTTCAAACTCAGGTCTGAGAGTATGATGCCAGCTGAAAGGGCTGTTCCATTGTCCCAGCAGAAGCTTTTGTGTGGCTGACTGGGCTTTGGGAGGTGATCCAGGCTGCAGTTAACCCTCTGGGAGAGAGCTTTAACGTGGATCACATCTTTGTTCTGGCTCACCCCCTGGCTGCTCAGGTTTCCACTGTCCTCCTACTGCCTGCCAAGTGCCCAGGCTGTGCTTGAGTGCTCTTCTGCAACTTTCAAGGCAAAAACAAAGCTGAAGGCTGCAAGCCACTGGAGCCCAACTGCAGAGAGGCTTGATGTGCCCTGGGGAAATCTGAGTGCCTGATACTAAGGGACAGTTAGGGTAATGGTGTGGGAAGCAGTGGTCCCCCAGTGGCAGCTGCTTAGGGCATTATGTGAGAAGATATGGTGGGAATTTCCCAGAACCACTGCCCCTGGACTTCCCCATAGCCTGTCCAGTTGCATAAAAAGCTGTAGTAAGTGTCTGTTTATATTTCAGTATGCAGTTATACCTGATGCCAATGAATAATATTCTGTACTGATGTTCCAGCAGGGGAATGTCCTACGTACACATCTATTCGACTCTGGAGAGAAAGCAAAAATGTTATAAAGGCAGGGATCCAATGCTGAGCAACACAATGCTCTTTTATAACTCCATTTTAATAGGATAATTTTCAGATGTCAAACAGGAAACTGGTAGGCAGATATAGGAGTAGCTCATTAATAGTATGGACCTGTACACAGATCTTTCTCCCAAAAGCAATTTATATTGAGCATGTAATACAGTACCACTGTGGAATCCTGTGGTCCTCAACAGCAGAAAAAACCTTCCTTTTCTTTCAGAGTAGAATCCTTGCTTAACCTCCACACATGCGTAAGTCTTTTGAAGACTCATTTTCTCCTTACTTTTCTCCAGGTGCAAAAGAAGCAGTCTTACAAATCATGGGCTGACTTTTCATCTGCTTGTGTTCATTACTTTCTTAAAGGGATGTTCTAATTCCATCCCCTCAGTTTCTTTCTCAGACTTACCTTGCCCTGAGGAGAACATTAGTGACTTAAGTCAAGTACTTGTCTCTAGGAATCTCATAGTGCTGCATTCCTTAGGCACAGGGCAAGGAATTTCTGTAGCTCTCCGTGTTGTGGATCGAACTGTTGGACACATTTCTGAGAACAGTAAGAATGGGACATGCTCCTTAGTGTAGTTCTTTGGGACTGAGTTCTGGCTCAAGCAGTCTGAAATTTGGAAAGAGAAGCAGAACTTCTCCAGTTTTTTAATTATTGTTCAAAGGACCATAGTGTCTGTATGCTAAGGAAGAACACTGAAGTCTGATTCCATCATCCATTGGCTCTTTTTAAAAAGCACGTGTATATGATCAAACTCTGGCCTGGTTGGCCCCAAAAGAGGACATACCTAGAGATGTATGCAATATGGCTGCAGACTGAATTCAGCCTTTTCTTTCTGGGACAGAATATGTCTGCTTGTTGGTCTCATCATCAACTCTAGTCCCAGTCCACACAATGTCCCATATTCTCTCTGCTGAGTACTATGCTGTGTTTTATGTACATAAACGTGTGAGACAAAAGGTTAAGGATGTAGTGCAAAATATAAGTTCCAAAATCACTTTAATTTTACTTTGAATAAGTGTTTTTGCATATACTTACTGTGTTCAGATTTTGTATGTTGCCCCCAGCTATATAACAGAGCGTTTTGCCACAAAATCTATCGCTGTTTGTACAGAACTGTGTCACAGGTCCTTGCATAAATCCAATCTGGTGCATGGCTCCTTTCCAGCCAAGTGTTAACTGAGGGAAGGGAAAAGTGCAACATTTTTTTTTTTTTTTCTGTTACAAGAGCATTTTATGCAGGAAACTGTTGATAATAACCTAGCCTCCCAACTCTGTATTCAAAGATTTCTGAAACAGTTTGCCCTCCTAGTACCCACTGAGTGTTCTTTTCCCCATGGTGCACCACAAGTCATTCCTGCTCATTTTACTCCCTTCAGTCCTGGAGGAAACCATCCTTCAATTTCTAATGTTGTGGCCTCAGTGCTGACTTATTTCTGAAGTCTGAGATTGTTATGGCTGTTATTGCAGCTCTGTTTTACTTCCTCCTGTACAAGGCCAGCAAAATGCTAGTTAACAGCAACAGTCCTATGATGAGAGAGTTTCCTGCTTCACTGGACCTGCTGCAAGCCCCAGCTTTCTCTTCTCCAGTGTTACCCCCATCCCAGTGTTTCAGAAGAGAATTTTCAAAAGCACACAGTTTATCCCAAGCTCAGTATCAGCATCTTGCCCTTTGAAAGCTCTTTTGTTCGGACTGAGCGGACTGTATCTTGAGATGGTAAGCTGGGCCTTGTGCCTTGTGGGGGGAAGAAAGACATACCCTGAGCACTGCTGCAGGAAGTTTTGTTATCTTCATCAAAGGGCCTATAGCATATGTGCAAGTGGTTACTGGGCCCAGAGCAAAGAATACTTTCACCCTTTTAGCCAGCTCAGGGTATGTAGAAAATGCTATGAAGCCTGCAAACAGAGAAGAGCCAACCTGAGTTAGTGAAAACATCTTCAACAGGCAAAAATCAGCAAGTATGAAGTAGGTAGCAAACGAGAAGTGAGACAAGATTCGTAGCCCATTGTCTGTTGTCTGTGTTTGTCTGTGCTGCATCTTCTAGCTAAGGCAAGTGTCAATGCTAAATCCTGAAATGAATCTTATTTGGGAGGCAGAATTAATCCTGAACTTGACAGGATGTCTGAACTTCCTGCCTTATCAGAACAGTTTTTACAGATGACATGGCAGAGAGTTTTAGGTGGCAAGATCAGATCCCCTCTAGAGTTCATAAAATTCTCTATAAAAAGAAATGAAAATTTCAGATTATAGCCTTTAAATGACTGTAGGTGTTTGTACATCCATGGAGCAGTAGAATAATAAACTGAATACTGGAACTTTGAGCATTTTCAACTGATTGTTTATGCCAGAGTCATCTGTATGATTAGTTAGTTTTGCCTTGAGAATCTTTAAATAATCTCTTATGAGAGGATAAGAAAGGAAAGGTGTGGACCTGTGATATTATATGATTTTCCCACATTTTCATCTCTTTTTTTTTCCACACAGTTTTCTCTTATGAGTGGTTTGTTGCTCATTTTCAATCAACATCCATTTATGAACCTTGCACATAAGCTCTAAACATCAGAAACTTTTAGCTGATGCTGAAAAAAAAGGTTGCATACAAAAGCCATAAATTTGGTTAATGCTAAAGGCTGGCTCTAGGAGAAAATAAGTTATTAATGCTTTTTAGTTCCTAGTTTTCAGCCTCTGGCAATATATCTTTAAATGGTAATGATGTGACCAGTTACTATTTAAAGCACAGGTCATGAATGTTTACAAGATAGGTATTAAGTCATGCAACTTAGTAATGTTAAGATTCTTCTTCCTTGTCTTCTATTATTTGAAATCGTGTATTTTATATGCATTTTTTTTCTTATTAGTTTTTCCTTACAGTTCACAAGGAAAATAATTGTATATCTCAATACAAAAGATTTACTTAATTAAAATTCTGGATGCAGGGAATTTAACAAAAATGCCCAGTGCCAGTACCTGGAGTACACACTAAGGAATGGCTTTTAAGTCTCTATTTAAGAAGTTGGACTACATTTCTAACTACTGTTAGATTTCTTTGTTTATTAATGGCAACCAAAGCTGTTTTTCGAAAAGTTTCACATGTTTTGCACTCTAATCTCAGAAGGCACTTCTCCACAGTCAAGGAAAACAGCAGTCAGTGGGGAGACCCAGCTCCTGATCAGCTGGGAACACAAATGATTGTGAACCATAAGTGTCCTGACCTTACCTGATGCAGTGCCTTCAGAGTGACCAATGTAGTATACATCCTTTTGCCCAGTTTTATTCATGATGAAGTACAGCTCTGCTGGAATATCATATTTACCCATCTCATCAAAGCTACAGAGGAGAAACACAGAAAGCTGGTAGGCAGTTGAGCTATTACAATGTGAATTACTGAATGTCAATCTCATTCCTTACACTGAGCAGGATCCACTCAAAGAGAAGAAAGGGACAGAAGGACACGTCTGTACTGACAGATTGCTTGATGCCTTGGGGTGTCAGCAGAGGAGGTGCAAAACTGTCATCTGTGGCCCTTGGGAAAGTGAATTTAATCAGGGCTTTCACTAGCAAAGGTTACAAAATACATTTCTCTTTTGGTTGACTTCAGCTGTGAGAGATCAGAGATCTCCAGACAAGGCTGCTCAATCTGTTCCAGCTGAGCTTCTTGATCTCCTTTTCTCAGTGCTGCCTCCCTTTTCCTCAGCATCCCCTTTCATTTCCCAGTGTCTGAAATCTCTTCCTCAGCCAGTGCTCCCAACTGTGAGTACTAACAGTCATCCTTCTTTGTCTGGCTCTTTAACTCTCCTTGGATTGTGTAGACTCTGTTTTCTGATGCTAAGCAAAAACCCCATCAGGATGAAGCTATCTAGTACCCTTGGGACCTTCTATCTTGAGTAATTCCCCCTCCACACAGTACCTGAATTGCCAGAACTCTTTCTGGGAGGGCTTTAGGGTCTTGTGTTTTAAAGACCAGGTGTTCCCTCTGCTGTTTCCCAACCAGACGTCAAAGCCAGCATCTGCAAGGAGGAATCCCAGGCTGTTGTTGGGCAGGTTAGAAATCCAGTGGGTGGCATCTCCTAGAAAAGCATGCTGTAGGAAGACTGCAGGCTTTTGTCCTGGAAAAGATTAGAATATTCTTATATTGGAGCAGTAGTTAATGCTGATTTAATATTTGAGTGCAGAGTTTAGTTTGTGAGAGATTTTAAGTCTTTCCTTTAAGAAGCTTTCAGAAGAATTATGCATAGATATTGGGCTGAGAAACCTGAAGGGTTTGTACCATGCAAGTAGTTTAACCATTTCATGTCAGGACTGGCAAATAAAAAAAAAATTAATGAGGTGGACAGTCCCCCCCTACTTTTGCTCTTGACAGTCAATGTACAAGTTGAAACCATCTATCTACAGCTGAAATATACCGAAGGCAGAACAGCATGTGAAGAGAGGATTCCCAATCTAACTTTGATCAACCTTATTTTGAGGATGATGAGTCTGGTCCAGATCTCCAAAGAAGGCATTATAGAATAATTTTAAGGAGTAATAAATGAAGTAGCACCATCCAGGGCACCTTGAATTCCAAGTTGAATTTTTAATTCTATTCAGATGAAATGCATTTGGTCTTCCACAATGACCTGATTTCTTATCACCTTTAAGAATATCTGTCTTTCAGAAAAATGAGAATTCCTACTAATGTGCCTAACCAGTTGTCAAGACTCTGTTTGCTACTTTAAGTCTATATTACTTAGAATGTTAATGGTAAATCTCTCTAAAACCTTCCCCTCAATACACGAGAGAGAAAAACTGGAATATAACAAAATTGTTGGAAAAAATCTGAAATAAGGACAGAGACATTTAATGTGAGGATTCTGATGGATTTGGAATTTGGACTACATTCCTGGCTTTTGCTTTTGCTGAGATGGAAAAGCATGGAACATGCCATTGCATGTGCAAGTGTGAAAGATGGGGGTACCCAAGTAGGAGTTGGATTCCAGACCTTCCTTATGTTTTACAGCTGTCACACCTGTATTATGCATTTTCCTCCCACTGGGAATTCTGAAAACACCAAGTATGTATCCATCCTTCGTGGTAACTTCGTGCTCCTCACATGGGTATCCATGATACCTGATCATTTCACTCTGTGGGAAGCCAAAGGAGAGCTTATTAACATGCAAGCAATCCCATTCTGAAGTGGAGGAAGGCAGGCAGGTAGCACTTGGCTGCACTCAGCGTTCAATGCGCTGCAAATCTTGAAAGCTTTCACATCCTGGCTAGGCCCATGTGTCTGAAAATATAGGTAACAGATCAATTGCATGCTGTAAAGTGTGGTGACTGGGGAGAGGAGGTTTCCCTGTGTTTAGGTGCTGTCTCCTCAAGGGAGACTGCCTCAGCTCTCACAGAAAGTCCAAGGGAGATAATTTGTCATGTTGTGCTAGGCTGATGCAAATGGTATCTTTCTAGAGAGTACACATGCACCAGTATTGGTATAAGACTATGCCAAAAAATGTTGTGTTTAGTCTATAATGAGTCCTTTCCTGCCAAAGTATGGTTAGGTAAGCCATGTAAGCCTATTACAAATTCACAGTACTTGGATTACCTAGTGTTGTGAGAATCAGCTGATTGAAGGAAGGGTTCAACCTCCCTTGCCACTGTACTGAGCAGAGAATCATAAAATCATTAAGGTTGACTGGAAAAGACTTCTAAGATCATCTAGTCCATCAACTCATCGCCATGCTGCCCATGTCCCTCAGTGCCACATCTGCACATTTCTCTCTAGTCACCTACCTCCAGGTCAGTGACTCCATCACCTCTCCTGGGCAGATGTTCCAGTGCGTCACCACTCTTTCTAGGAACGATTTTTTCCTAATATCCAACCTGAATCTCCCCTGGCACAACTTAATGCCATTACCTCCTGTCCTATCACTGTTACTTGGGAGAAGGGGCTGGCCCCCAACTCTCCACAGCCTTCTTTCAGGGAGTTGTAGAGAGAGATGAAATCTCCCCTGAGCCTCCTCTTCTCCAGGCTGAACAATGTCAATTCCCTCAGCTGCTCCCCATAACACCTGTGCTTCACACCCTTTGCAGTTTTGTTGCCCTTCTCAGGACGTGCTCCAAGGCCTCAGCGGCTTTCAGGTAGTGAGAGGCCCCAAACTGGGCGCAGTTCTTGAGATGTGGCCTCAGCAGTGCCAAGTACAGAGAGACTATCACCTGCTTCTACTGACTGCGCTATTTCTGATACAAGCCAAGATACCATTGGCCTTCTTGGCTATCTGGGCACACTGCTGGCTCGTGTTCAGCTGGCTGTCTACTAACACCCCCAGATCTTTTTCCTGTGTGCAACTTTAGCTGCAAACATCAAGGTGTGTTGGGAGAGGTGACTGTGCAAGCAAGAGTCACAGTTATAAGCCACATGTTTATCACGTATCTGTTAGGGTACACCCTAAATGCAGGCAGAGAAATCCTATTATTCAGGCTGAAATTGCATATTGTGTGCGCTGCCCAGCAGTCACACTGTGGGTATGTCACACACTGGAGTGTGACACACCCCAGTTGCTGCTGAGGTTAAAATTCAGTGGCCTGGATCTCCAGTACTCTCCAGCAGCTTCTGGGGAGTTGCTGGGCCTTTCAGCCAAGAGCAGGAGCTGGCACACACTATTCCAGTGCTGCGTCAGTGTCCTGGTGAAACGCATACAAATCACATCTGTCTCCACTGCATTCAGAGCTGGCCCTCACTGCAGTCCTGACTCTAATGCAGTGGCTTTGGAAAAGGCAGGTTGGGAAAATGGGCAATAGGAGCAGGCCCTTCTTTAAGCCTCCTCATGTGGCCTGTTAGAGATGGTACAGTGGTAGTGGTGTTGTGAAGGACACGTTAAGAATGTATGCAGAGAAAATGACACAACTTACAACGTTCATGAGGTCTTCAGGGTTGCGTTGCTTCCTGTGCAGTCCTTCCTCTGATTTCAGAGCATGGAGTGCTGTGAATCCTGCTGAAAAGGCAACGGCCTGGGAGCACAGCAACACAAGGAGACACGACATCTTGGGGCTGTGTGGAAGAGCAGATGCAGTGCGCTTGCTTTAGGAAGAGAGAGCTGCAATTTCACAGGAAGCCCTGCATGTGGAGTTGTTTGACTCGTCCATTTACCATAACCACAGGATTCTTCACCAGCCCATTGCTGCCACTTCATCCAAGAACCTTCACTGCTATCTTCATTTTTTCCTGCTTTTTTTCTACTGCTAATTCTGAACCCAGTGTTTCTGTCTCTCAAAACGTTGGCTGTTACCACTGAGAAACCATGGAGTTATTTATTTTTAGAGCAGTTTACAGTGGAAACTGACTGTTTTTTTCCAAGGGCCTCTTATCCTTTCTCTCTAAGAAGCAGCTGTCATTGAAAATCTTGTCTTGGTTGTGGGGAGGTGACACTTGCTCTTTGCTGGCTGGACTGCATGGCAGCTATTCTGAATAGGAATTGGAGAGTGCAGTCTGTCTAGAAACAGCTTATGCTGATGCCTTCCGGGCTTTAGTCTTTGTTTTCCCAGAACCCAGTTGATGACTATAGGACACTTCCCTCTGTGAGCCTCCCTGGACTTTTTGTCAGCATGCACGTTTTATCTCCAAAGTTCCCTAGAAAAGGGAAGAGCATGCCATGGGTCGTAGAAAGCTACTGGTTAGGGGACTGTGAGTTGAATCTGTTTGGACAGCAAAAGAAATACTGTTGTGTTCAGTGCTTCTTGCCTACAAAAGAGCTGCATAGGAATTTTCCAATGTGAAGAAATTCACAAAAAGGATTCATCCATGTAGCTCATGATTGGGCTTACATTTCTGGAAAAGCTCTGATATATCTAATTATGATTGCATGCTGTGTCTGCCTGTGTGAGGGGAGAATAAGGGCTGGGAAAAGATAAGTAGCAGCCATTCTGCAAGAGGATAATGATCATAAAGATTGGGAAGGCTACCTAAAGTTAAATAACAGAATCTATGGAACAAAAGTGATGAGTAATGCAATGTAATGTTTCAGCTCACCAAGGTTTCTTGTAAGACTGACACACCAGAGTTGACTGGGGACATTATGGGTCTTGCAGGCTTGGTTTCCTTAGAACAGGGCATGCTTCTGTCACTGTGGGTGTTCATCTTTGTTAACCATTCTGTCCATCCTGTTATTATCTTTTGATGTCATTGATGAACTTCTGCTAAGTTCAACATTGAGATACAAGCCTCTGAAGTAATGGGGTTCCCCAGGCTCTCCTGAGGTGAAGGACTATTCAGAGGGTTTGTGCCAGCTGTGACTTTCTACAATGAGCTGAGCAGTCAGCACAAGTGACCCAGCCAGCTAATCAGCATTCGTACAGCTCCAAGGCAGCCACAGTACATGTGCCTGGTCATCAGGGTTTGTGAGGGAATTTCATAGGAGACCCATCTGCATTAGGAGGTTAAGCAGGCTTGGATAACAAGTCTTTCTGAAACCGTGCATTGCTAGGTACACTGAACACAGACAATCTGATTTTAATGAAGGACAGAGGTTCTCCACATTCTGGAGTCTGCTTCTAGTGTAAGACATCTACTATAGCAAGACATGCCACTCTTATTTGGGCTTGGAAGTTGAGCTATAGATCAAGGGAAAATAGGAGAGTATTCCCTGGCAAGTAATGAGGAAGATGATCAGGATTTATGGGTGTGAGGGAGAGGTACCCAAGAGATTTATGCACTCTGAATATCCTTATGAAAAAAGTAGTTCTGGCTTTTTCTGATCTTCAATTTAACCTTCAAATTTTACTGAACAAACTTAAAGAAGCCAAACCTCCTGAGTCATCGAACAACTGCAATGAAGCAGAGTTGGAAACACCCAAAGCTTTAAACTTGGCATAAAAACAAATACCATTCAGTTCTGTTTGTATGTTGAATACTTCTTAATTTTTGTTGTCCAAACAGGAAGCCTCCCAGCTACACTGAGTCAGCACAATACTCCTTTCTGCTTTCTGTTGTTTTACTCTGTCCCAGTGGGAGTAAAATACAGCTCCCTGCCTCTGCACATGGAACCTCATTTGGGAAGAAAACACTTTGCTAATGTCTCAGCGTGCTTTCAAATCACTAGCAAGTCATACTGGGGCAATGGAGAGGCTAAATCACTCCTCTTGTTAGGGCAATTTTTTCTCAAAGCACTCTATTATCACATAGCTTAGCTGGCATGCCTCACGGACTTCCAGGTATTCACCTTTTGAATCAGATGCAGCAGGCTAAGAAACATCAGCCTTAGCAGGCCAGCGTTCTGGTAAGCTTCAGGAGCAAAGATTTCAAGAGAAATGAAACCATAAGAAATGCTGTACATGGTAAACTGTCAGAAAAGGAACATACTTAGAAGGAAAAAAGTCATAGAAAGAAATACCCTTGATAGCTCTTTTGGGACTTTTAAGAATTAGTGAAACTAAGCTACAAGACCTTCAGAAATTTATCCATATAAATATGAGAATCTGCTGGTTTACTACCAAAATGTACATATGCATGGAACTTCAAGAACTGAATGTCCGATTTACATACACTGCTTCAGTACTCAGACTTTAATTCCCTTGTTCTTAGGCTGAATAAATAAGTAGAGGAAAATGAAATAATCTCTCTTTTTCTTTTTTTCTGTGCAGGTTGAACTTATTTGTCTTCTAACTTGAGCAAATGTACTTCCATGCATAGGAATAGGCTTACAGATTAGAGAGGAAACAAGCCATCTATTCTTAGAATTAACTGCACAAAACCAAGACTGCATGTCTTTATGAAGATAGGCAACAGAGAAAGAGATCACGAACACATATGTACAAGCAACTTACCTCTGCTTTGACTGCCTTACTTGTGTCTTCTGCTGCAGTTCCTTGTCTGTCTCCTGCAGCAGAATGATTCACTGGCAGAAACCTATGCCAATAAAAGGAAGTCCAAACACAATGAGCACTTCAGGATAGCAAGTGTCATGAGTTGGCAGCATGTATTGTAGAGCATGTTTAAGTGCTTATTTGGCAGTGCATCAGAAGTGAGGAAATCTTTGTGATGAAAAAGATCTTCCAGTTAAATTCACAAAACCATGGATCAGGAGAGGTTAACAATTGCTTACATACCAGTGGTTATGATATCCAGCACGGACCTGGGCATTCCAGTTCCCTGGGGCTGTGGCAGACCTTGACCTGTACTGTTTCCCATCTTGAGGGCTGCTTTGAACATAATATTTTGGGATGAAGAGAAAGAAGTGTCTAATTTCTCTCAACATACTGTCTCAAGAATATTCTTTTTGCTACCAATCTGAATTTATTTATGTTAACTTTGAATTTATCATTGCACATGCATTCCTAAATTTGTTTTTGGGTGAGGACCACCATTTGGATTTCCGTATTTTTCTCGATTAGTCTCTCAGAGTTTACATGGCTCACATAGACACACTCTCATGCCAAAGAAAGCTTGAACGCTTTGTAAAACCTTTCTCCCAGGCAGAGAATAAACAAGGGTTATTGTTCCTCCCAAGCTATTTTCAGAAACTTTGAAAACACGGTATCTTTGGGGACCTCTTCCTAACTGCTGGATTAATTGTGGTCAGCTCAGAGGCTCATTCTCACTGAAACTGATGGCTAGAATGATGGCTAGAAGGACACCTTGTTTTCTTAGGCAGCCACCTAGGCTACAATCAAAGCAGAATCCTCATGCCTGAGTACCGGACCTTCAGTTGATGAACTCATAAATATCTTTGGAAGAACTTGTGTTTTGTCATGGACTGACTGCTGAGATTTTAGAAGAGCAGCAGATGAAAGATATATGTTCTCAGCTGCTAATGCAATGCTGTAGGGTGGCAGAGGAAGGAGAGAAGTGATGTAAGAACAGGATATCAGAGGAGCCACAGTAACAGTTCTACTCTACATACAAAGTAGAGAGCTGCCATGGTTTTGGTTGTGTGGTGCTGAACTGCCTAATGGGGTTACACCACAACAAGAACATTATGTGGAATGATGGAAAAGATAATTTCTTAGTGAAAAGCACTATAGCTTTGATGTCTCTGCATGATAAACTTTCATCAAAGCATAACTTTCTCAGTCAGAAGGGCTCTGAAATATGATGATACACCTCTCTTCATGTCCTAAGGTGAGATCAACAGTCTCCATGATATTTCCAGTACCACTTGTCCGGCCTGTTTTCACTGATTTCCCATGACAAAAATTTCAACACCCAGCCTCTTATTTGGTCTCTCAAGTTGCAAGATAGGCAATGCATTTGTCCTTTTATTTTGGAATTTACGTTGGGTGGAGGGCATGTCTCTGCCTGGAAGGAAGCTGATTTGATTGGTTCAAAATTTGTATTTATGGAGGCCAAGGAAGCAAAATGGGCTTCAGCAGAGTGCTCAGGAGGCAAAACAGGCCTGCTGGTTGTGCTGGAAGGGAAAGGGACAGAAGTGGCATTGGCCATGGTTAGTTTGGTTTATGAACCACTTTATAGAGTTATATGATGTCACCTGTAAACTATCTTAGTGCAACAGCTGTACCAGCTGGTTAGCATCCCAGACTTCACCTATGTTGATGCTTGATTCAAATGGAGAATGAGGGTGTCACTGTGAAAAGTGACACCCTAAGTGCACTTTATTTCTTTTCCACTAATGACACTTCATTGTGGAGGCACAGAAAGCTATAATACTGTAACCTAATAACCAAGGAGGCTACCCTTCAAGTGAGTGCTTTTATGCAATAACTACATCACTGCAGCAAGGTTTGTAGAAACAGATTTGCCCCAGGAAGTGGAATAGGATGATAATTTCTTCAGCGCTCTTTCCAAAGCAACCCTTTCCAGCCTGGGGAAGGGCTCTCTTTCAAATGAAGACAAACCAACTTTTTTTTTTCTTTTTCCAGTACTGAATATTTTGTGTGAACTCAGTTTTTACTTTCTGGTTATCATCAAAACTGATAAATGCCATAACTGCTACAGTTATCTCAGCTTATACAGGCCTTTCAAGTACTGCCAACCCAATAAACTGAGTTATGTAATCGGTGGAAAACTTCTTGAGATCAGTGATCATATTCAGAGAAAGTCAGCCAGGTAAGACTACTGCTTGTGAGTTAAGGATACTTCTGCATCAGATCAATGATTTAATTGTAAACACACGAAGGTGCATCCAATCCCCAGATGAAATCCAAGCGTGTCCATTCAGGAATCATCTTGTGATGGAGGAGCCTCTTAATCTCGGAAAGCAAAATGGCTGCATCCTTGGGGTCTGCAAGCAAGTCTCATCCCCCAGTCCATACTGCGGTTGGTACAACCATCTGTTCTACATTGTATAGAGGAGGAGTAGCCTG
Source organism: Pavo muticus (assembly GCA_016647715.1). Taxonomy (NCBI): domain Eukaryota; kingdom Metazoa; phylum Chordata; class Aves; order Galliformes; family Phasianidae; genus Pavo; species Pavo muticus. The sequence continues at coordinate 196,400 of JACDJE010000490.1, read as the reverse complement.
GAATACATAAAGCAGTGCTGGAATGAATGTCCAGTAAAGCAGAATAAGCTTTAAACAAGCATCCAGTGTTTTCTTAGGTCAGTGTTCAAAGTAGAGTTGCCTAAGACAAAGGGTAGGGAAGTGCCCTTACTTGCCTTTTGTGTCTATGTTCACAGCAATGATCCAGATGACAATACAGGCAGAGGAAACACACCTCCTGAGCTGACAAACAATTGCAGTTAGATCTTTGCTCTCTCAGCTAGGAATTCATAGGGCAGGAGCCCAGAACAAGCCAGAGGATGTCTGGATAAACCTCTGTCTTGGTCCTCATCTCGCATACTCCTTTTGGAGTACTGGTCAGCCCCAGAAGACACACATAGTCTGGTTAGAAGCGACAAAGTGTCATGAGCATGAAAAGGAGCATGAGATGACTTCTGTAGTAGGAGAGAGGAAATTGCTTAGGATTCCTGAATTTGGAAAATAGGGACCATCACAGGGACAGGAGACAGGCTTAAACAATCATGAATGGTATGAAGAAAGAACGCAGGAAGCAATTATCTCATTATTTCTCATAACACAAAACCTAGAAGGCATACAGTGACTTTTCAGGGGCAAGAAAATTCAAGACAAACGAAAGAAAGCTACCTTTCATGCAAGCCATCATCAAAACATGTAACATTAAACTCCTAATGACAGACTGTTGTGGAGACCTAAAGGGTCGGAGGGTCAAGGACGGGCTCATAGCCTTGGATGGAGGAGAGGTTGCTCAGGGTATGTGTAAGGTCAAAGTCTCTGGTGTCCAGAATCTAGAGGTAGCTTTTAGACACATTAGAACTATCCACTTGCCTTCTTCCTAATACTGTTTCTCTTTGGAAACTGTCAGCCATGCTAGTAGGCAAAATTCCTCCCTTGTTCTGATCCACTAGATGTTCTCTTCTTTTTCAGAATTCATTTTCCATCTCTTCTGCTCTTCTTTCTTATTATTACTATTGACCATTTCATGAAAAAAGTTTGGTCTTCCTGTCTCTTTTCCTTTTATTTTTTTTCTTCTTTCTTCTACTTTTTTTTTTTTTTTTTTTTTTTTTCCAGTTTTTGAAGACATTAATGCTTGCATTTTTTTCTGTTAACTTCCAAACTGGGAAGTCATAATACAAATGGTGGTGGCTAAATCCTTCTACATGTATTCAGAAAATGTGACTCCTAGTACATCATTGCTCTCTTTCCCAGTGCTTCTGCATTGTCCAAGGGTGACAATATTGTTTCACTGAAAGGTACCTGTTGGTATTTTTCAGTGTTCTTCTTTGAACTGCCCCAGTCATAAGCTTGGAACTTCCCTGAATGGGCTTCCTAATAGGATGAACCAGAGAAGAGTAGTTACAAACCTGTCATTCAGGAAGTTTACAGGATTTTTCTCTACTAAGCCTCTGACACCAATCCAAAGCCTCAGCTGAAGCTTTCCTCTTTTAAGAGCTATGAAAGAGCCAGCAGCTAGTTAAAAGCCTCAAGAAGCAAAAAGGAGTCGAACATTTTTATCAGCATCAAAAGAATCAGCGCACCTGTAGAAAGACCTAGGGATGCTTTCACAGGCAATTTGTTCTAGTTTGTAAACTTGCTATTAGTGAATGCCTCCAGCTAGTCACCTTCCATGCTGTTGCCATGTTCTCTTCTGACAGTCATGCTGCCATCCCTCAGCTCTGGGAATGGCTCCTTTGTAGGTTTTCTCTTCTCCCTCCTGTTTGAATACAGAAGTCACCGTTTCTAGGTTTCCCCTCGTGCTCCTTGGCTTTGCCTTCTACATGCTTTGTTCCACTATAAGAGACATCACCAGTGGGATTTAATACTGAGGCAAGGTGTCTGTTAACTCCCGTAATAGTAATAATAGCAATAACAACAACAGCTTAGGAGTATTACTCCTGCATGTCTGTACCTGCCAGTCTATGACTAGATGCTGAATTAAACCTCAGTCTATTTGCAGAGCTCCCTCACTGTGCCTCTGTAACTTTTCTTCCTTACAGGTCTGCAACGGCTATGAAAACAGCTTATCATCTAATATCCCATGTGAATTCACAGCCAAAGTGTTGCTTGATTTTGAGTAAACGCCTGTGCTGCTGTAACTCAAACATGTTCTTGTGTTTGCTATGTTGAAAGTTGCACAAGATTTTCCTGCAAGCTCACCTTGCTTGCAAGTGACTACTGCTCTGCTGCAGAGCAGAGCCCGCAGCGCTGCCATGGAACCTGTCTGCATACAACAACCTGTGCGACGAGCCAAAAGAAAAACAGGCAGCTTCCATCAGCATTGCTGCTGAGGATGCACTGTAACAGAGCACAGTACTTTGTAAATAAATGAACTTTTTATTATTTATAGTTCTATTTCTGCCCACAAACAGAGAACTTGGAAAACAAGAGATGAAAATACAAGGGTCCTTACTCATCAAATCTGATATTCTACAAAGCAGCTTATGTCTCTGCTCATTTCTTGACCCCGCATTAGAGAAATAAATGGTCTTTTCTTAAAGCAGGCTCTGCACAGAAGCGCAGACACCATTTGTACAGGGTACTGGATACACAATAAAAAGAGTGCTATACACATCTGCATATAAAACCTCCAGCATGCACGAATTTAGTGTTTCACTGTTGCCTTCACGTGTACCTGTGTCACACAGGGTATTTTTGTTCTGCTGGCAAAAGAGAGATCAGTGGAAAATAATGTGTTAAACTGAGATATTAATTGTGAAGAACAGTTTGCATGTATTTCCCAGCAGTAAGCAATGTCTTCACAGCAAGACATCAGCTACCCGCATTCCATACAGTACAACCAGGGGTTAGAACTTATTTTGTGTGCCAGAAGTTTGATCACTTGTACCTGACTCCAGTGGACTATGTTTTGCACAGACATTCCAGCAGCAGTTTGTGCGATATACTCGTTGACCTGGTTCTGCAAGAAAATATTCAGTGAATGTTCTCTTCCTCCCTCTTACTCAGCTGTGCATCAGAAGCAGCCACAGCAGCATCTTGTACCAATAAAACCAAGAGAAAGCAAAGTGGTGTGACCAGAGACTCCCCCAGAACTCCATGTGCATCAGGATTGGAGCAGAGAAAGGACAGCTGCCAACCAGAACATTTTTCAGGATGATCAAGAACCTGAAAGAATCAAACAGATGGAGAAGGCTAGGTGGAAAGTCAGCAGTCTTGCTCCCAAAGCAAGTGATTTATTTGGGAGTCTGCCACAGACGCCATGTGCAGTAGAACCATTGTTGAATGGAAGAGCAAAAGGAACTGCAACAGCTCGAGCAACATGTGTGTTGGGAACAAACACATCGTTGTTCTCCAGGGGTTTCTTAAGAAGTCGCTGTAAGGTTGTTCCTCAGAGAACGCTCTGAGGCATTTACTGGGAAGTGCTGTATCAAAACTTTGAAGCCCAGGTGGTTTGGCCTACAGCTGGACATGGCATGAAGTGCCATCACACTGAGGATATGCAATGAGACCAGCAGTTACAGTGTGAATCATGAGGCAGAGCCCGAGGTGAGTTCTGGCAGAGGAGTATTGGGGGACTTGAAGCAGCTGTGGGTTGTAGGGATGGTGCTGGGTGATCCTGTGAGGAGCAAGGCTGGACTGCCCTGCCAGTGCTGGGGCAAACAGCGGATGGTGCTGGAACTGTTCCCTGCTGTGTTATGCAGAAAAATAGAGTTTTGGTTTCATTCCATAGGATCGGAGGTAGGTTTTGGGAGCAGAAGCTTAAACTATTGTTCAAACTTGTAAGAGCTGTACATACCATGTCAATGTTATTCCTGTTATAGCCCCCCACACTGAAGAAGACACTTCTACAAAGCCTGGCAAAAGCACGGTGGCTGCAGAGAGGGACTATCAGCCTCCTTAGACATTCAGTCTGGGGAAGGAATTCTCTTTTGCCAAGCAAACCCTGTGAAAGAAAGGTTGCGTTCATTTCAGAATGTGCATTGTGTAATGTTCCTTTAAAAAGGTGTTTGGACCCTGTTCCTCTCACCCAGTGCTTTTGTTGGTTCTCACATTTTCTTCCTTTGTCAGATGATGTTAACACAAACAAGAATGAACCTAGGTGTTTTCTATTGCGTCAGCCTGTCATGCATTGCCCAACTCGTGTTACATCATTTTTAATGAAGGTATGTGTTATATGTTAACTCTGGTGTTTATTTCAGCTCTAAGCTTGCAAATAATTCCATGCATAAGTATGATCTGCCACACTGATTTGATGTTGATTTTCATACCACTGTGAATAAGCGAGTACACTCTTTTCTGGTTTTAGTGTTTGCTGGTCTGGAGATCAAGAAATTAATTTTTTACTGCTGCAATTAATGGCAACTGATAGGATTAGTAAGTGGATATTTTGTGGGCAGATCCAGGACTGTGTAGAAATCCAACCTTGTGCGCTGTCCTGAAAAACGTAACACACTGTTCCCCTTGGCCTCCTTTTACCTTTTTGTGTTAGCCCAGTTTGCCCAAATCTTCAAAGAAAAATCAAGAAATATTTTTCCTACCATTCTCAGCACATAGTCACATGGCTGGCACTCCTTTAAAAGATGTTAACAATTACACCTGATGAGAGATGAATTTGGAATTACTGATAGCCTGCACATGGTAGGTAGCTTGGCAGCTCCTCAGCCATTCAGCCTGGTCCTCTCATGCCTTTAAAAGCTGAAGTTTAGAGGAAGTTCTAATTTGGTTTGTGGAGCCACCAGAAAGTTGCTTGGAAGAACCTTTTAGAAGTTTCATCGGGAGTCTTCCTACAACCAGAAATAGACCAGGCTAGCTGTGGCTTTTTCTAGAGGGATGCTGGAAATCTCAAGGGTCTGCATTGCTGTGCTTCTCTGGGTAACTTGTTCCAATATCACATTACTGCCCTACAGAAAAGTTTTCCTATTGTCCTGTGTGAACTATAATCATAAGGTGGATCTACCTACCTGCAAATGGGTAAACTTTAAAAAATACTATACCTTCTATATGTCCCCTTTAAGAGCTGAGCAAACAAGTGTAGATAATCCTACAACTGAAGCCAAGATACCGCATACCCAGAGCAGTTTTTCAGGAAGGTAAAGGAGCTTTGTTGCTGGGCTTCTGGCATACTTAATAGCAGTGGCATGTGCCAAAGCAAAAAAGAGTTTGATTTTCTGAGCCAGTTCTGGCACTGTTGAAAAAGCAATTAAAGCTGAAGAAATAAAAACAAAGCAAAAAGAAAATCATTTTCATACCTCAGACTTTTTTTCAGTATTTATGTATGCTATGCTGCTATCTCATAACTACTACAGGCAGCCCTGTAAGTTTTTCAGAGGCTGCAATTCAGCCTAGCTTGGTATGAAGTACCTCTGCTCCTTGTATTATCAGCTTGTGGTCTTACTTCCCACTTCAAAGACATTAATTTATATGTTTTGCATTTGCAATTTTCTCCTGAGTTCCTATATTTATTTAAATATAAATAAACACTTAGATGTACATACATGTGCTTGGTATACTGTTGGGAGTTGCAGATGTTTTCCTTCCTCTCAATCCCATTTATTTATTTATTTATTGGTACCACAAACTGGCCAACTTCTCTTTCTCTTCCATCCTCTTCCTATTTTGTGGGTTTTTGTTGGGTGTGGTTTTCTTTTTTTTTTCTTTTTTTTTTTTTTAAGCTAATCAGCTGCTGTTGGGCACACCCTTACATCTTGAAAGGAACAAAAAGGCTCAAAATAATTTCTGGTATAATTCTAAGCTGAAGCGTTTACATCTGCGGTGCATTCGACCCTTTAGGTTTAATCATCTTCACAATAAATTAAACATTCCTACATGCTGAAAACAGCTCATCATGTGCTTTTCATTCCAGCAAAGAGCTGATAAAGAGCCCAGGTACATTCAGTGTCTCAAACTGGGCTTTACTCCTGTGTTTTCCTGACGCATTGGTGTGCTGTGTGTAACTTACTGACGGTGGTGCCCTGTGAGTAATCAATATAGTATAGCTTTTCCTGCTCAGTCTTCTTCACGATGAAGTTTATTGCTGCTGGAAGATCAAACTTGGCCATCTCATCAAAACTACAGGTAGGAGATTGAAAGAGAGGTGTGCATAATTTAAGATATCATTTGAATTTACATTTTTATTACAGACTTGTTGGCAAATGAAGTATTTTGTGAATCACCTAGCTGTTTTAGATCCAGTGTTTAGGGGCACTGGATATAAAAGATACTACTTGAACTTTGCTGGGCTATTTTCTCCCCTGACATCAACAAGAGGATTCTGACTTCAAGGAGCATTGGTTTGAACTGTAAAGGCCTACCTACAAGTAACAGGTGGTGATACATTAGCACAGATCTTCCTATGGATTCACACATTTTACACAATTTGCCAGTAAATGGTGTATTTTTCAATGTTCATTAAAATAAGTAGAAAGAATCTTTTACATTTTTTTTCTTCTGTGATTTTTGTGTCACTCTAATATACAGACCAGTGTTTCTAAAAACCCTCTAAAATCAGAATAGCTGGGACACGAGCTGTGCAGATCCCCCTAAGCTTCCCTGGTTCTTTATCTGCAGACTGAGCTCTGCTAGCAATAAAGGAGGTGAGTAGTCTCCTCCACTGTTAAGTCCATGTAAGTGCATGGGGACATCTCAGCAGATGTGAATGTAAATAATGCTTTTTAAAAAGTAATATATGTTAATCCCTGATTTAACCAAATGAAATAAATACACTCCTCAATGTTTTGACCTACCTGAAAACCCAGAACTCATCTTGATCAGTGGAATAATTTCAATGTTCTCTGGACCAGCGATTCCCTCCGCTGTTTCTCATCCAAACGTCATAGCCAGCATCAGCTAACATGAGGGCCAAGCTGTTGTTGGGCAGATTTGCGACCCAGTTACTGGCATCTCCCAGTAGTCCATGTTGGAGAAATACAGCAGGTTTCGCAACTGAAAACCATATCAGAAACAAAATAACATTTCATAAAATTTCTTTATTTTTCTGGTAGTTAAGGGATATTGTTGTCCCATATTCAACACTGGGATTTGGCCCTGTACCATCTTAAAGGGAGATTGCTGATCATAAGAACAAAGCTTGCCTTTCTGTAAAGAAAGAATATCTTGTAAAGTTTAGGAAAGATCTATGGGAAGGTAAGTCCAATTATCAGCAAACAGTGGCTTGGCAGCCTCAGATCACTGTTTGTATATCTTAAGATGCTCAACACTGATAGGAAGAAGGAAGATATGGGATCATTTGCAGACATTTCCTGTATCCAAAATATGAATCAGATACTGAAATTAAACAGGTGTAAGCAAAACTAAACTCAGAAGCTGGACCTGCTCTTGCAAAATGACAGGTTGCCCCTTTTATCTGATGTACATACATGCACATATATATATATCTTAACTTTACTCATCAACTCTTATTGTGAAGAAATTACTATGCTTAATTCATATTAGAAGATTTTTACTATAAGCAGAGGTTCTTGACATAAATCCTGTTGACCTTGCGAAATGTTCAAGGCAGCTAGAATGCTCAAATTTCACTTGTGTGCACAAACTCTGGTAGATGTCTTATAACTGCAGTATCTCTTTCTAGAACACATCCTAACTGGGCTGTGTTTGTTTCCTATTAGCGAACTGTACCTGGATTTCTCTGATTTTGTGTGGCAAAGGGGATTCTGTTAATAGTAATGATATAACCATCGTCAGTCATTACTTTGTACTCCTCGCTGGGGTACTCTTTGTACGTAATGAGCTCATTCTGCAAGAGAAAGAACAAATGCATTTGTTTGCACAAGTCCTTTTCATGCATTACCTGCTTAAGATATTCGTTACAAGGAAATATTAGAGAGCAACAACAACTGGGGTTTCTTTTCCAGTATTTAAGCATTTGTATGAAACAATTTTGGATGGGAATATTGTAACCCCCAAACTACGAGAAAATTCCTTCATTCTTTGTGTGACCTCCAGGGTTTGACTATTCAGTTAAAATAGTTTCTAAAAACTGTTGCACTGCTGCCATCTGATCACAAACCCTTGTGTTATGGTGATGCAAGAACTGTTGCAGCGTGATAGCAGGAGCTTGCATTTCCCAGAGCTGAGATGGGGAGCTGCTTGGGTGAGTTTATGAAAGAGGATAGTTTTTTAGAACTTGTACTTGCAGAATTATTCAATGTAATTTTTCATGCAGGATAGAAAAAAAAAACAAGATTCTAGCAAGCGAATACAGATCTAAACAAGCTCACTTGGTGAGAGGTGCCCTTCTGAAAAGCTGTCCATTTCAAATCTGTGCTGGTCATTTGAGTTGCTAGTAATTCAGAGCCTTCTTTGCTGATGAAATGCTGGCATGGCATCCCAGATGTTCATTCTTTCAGATACAGGGAGAGTGCCAAACTAGTAACTGATATTAAAAGGAAATTAACGCTGCAGATGTACCAAGGAGAGGAGTTTGCTTTGGTTTGTAGCAGAAAACAGTAGCATGTAGAGTGATTAGGGAGGATGGGTTAAATGAAGGCAGCTTATCTACTTTTATTTGCAATACCTAGAAATTTCTCTGCTGTGAACCATGCATTCCTTTGTCCCCAGGTAATTCCACCAAGAAACTTACATTATTCATAAATGCTTCAGGATCCACAGCTTTCCTCATTCTTCTGATTTCTTCTGAACAACTAATTCCTTGAAACAAATATATCACAGCAAAAAATGGCCATATCTTCTCTCTGGATAAAACAATATATACACCCATCAGGAGTCCTGCTCTGCACTTGTGTCCAGGCAGGTTCTGTGCTTTTCTGTGAGATAATTTTTGCTCAAAACTGAATGCAGCTAGTCAGGTGCACTTTACTTGTTAATTAAACTGAACAAAGCTGACTTTAAACATGTCCAAGGGGATTTGGCAGCATTCTGGATTCTCTGCTAATGTTTGTGTTAGAACATTGCTCTCCATCAAGGTGAAAAGGGTCAGAGAATCCAAGGAAAGGAATATTTTTGTAGAAACTGAATGCACTCATTCTTTGGAGAAGGAAGTCACTTGTGTTTTACAAAGCCAAGTCCCTATTCTGTATGTTAATTAGGGAACTTTTCTAGGTAACTCTGTGTAACACTAGAGTTATTGGGCAAATCAGTTATTTATCATCTAGATAAGGATTAAGGCTCCTAAATAAAGCATTTATTTGTAGTTGCCTAATGTAATTTATACAGAACTGCTCAACGGCAGAATTTGTCCAATCTGTAAAATGAGGATGGGGAAAGGAAAAGAGAGTTTTGATAATGTGATAATAGGTAAAGTCTGAATGTAATTAAATCCAGGCTTGTTTATGAAATTAGAACTGGAAAAAAAATGGGAGGAAGCTATCCTGTTTGGATGAATACACAGCAGCTTCACAATCTATGCTCTCAGCTCAAAGATGATGCAGGATGTTTGGATGAGTATTCTCTCTGCATTATACAAACACCTGGAGCCCATGCTGAAACCTCAGTGGTCCCAGTAACATATCTCTGAGCCGGACTGAATTAGCCAGCAAATCTACTGCATGTGTTACTTTCCCAGTCAACGAGATTGTGATTGTTTTCCTTTGTGAGCAGGCCTGGTTTTTTTATCACAAAACAAATGTACAACTTATATCCTCACTTCCTTACTTTCTGATATTACCTAAAATATTTGCCTCTTTTGTAGCAAAAAGAAGAGACGTTATAAAACTTTCTTTTTGCCTAGCTGCTCTTAGATAAGTGAAAGTGTTACTGACCTTGAGCCAGAAATCATGTGTTCTGCTGAGCGGCTGAGGGATGAAAACTCAATTTGTGGATGTCTGAAAGTAGTGCCGGGCAAAGAAGGCAGTGAAGTGTTGGTCATCCAGCGTTTTTCCCACAGTCGTACAAAATCTTGCCAATAAACATCAATTTCCTTCCCATTCCTCATTCCCTCTGCTAATGCTTGAGCTTTCAGGTGTCAGCAGAGAGGTGATTCTTTTTAGTCTCAGACTTCATGCTTTTCACCTCCTCAGCCGTTACAGAAATAACTGCCTTCTCTTTACAATTGCAGATAGCTGGATTTTTAAGGAGAATACCAGCCTCTGTGGAGTGGCACAGCAGGATCAGGAATTCTGAGAACAAATATCTTATTGTACCTCATGATATTGTCAATAAATCTGGAATAAGTTTCTTGTTTACTGACAGCCTGCCAATTCCAGCTTTTCATCTTACGTAGAAAGAATGGGATACACTCAGACTCTTTGCTACCTCTACAGATTTCATTGCACATATTTTTCTTCTATTCTTTTAATGCTGATGTTGTTGTTCCCCAATTTAACGCTGTTGCAAGAGTAGTAGCAGGACATTTTCCTTTATTTGTATTATTTGCAACCAAGGTGTCCACAAAGTGGATATTCCCTAAATGTATAGTTAGGAAGCTTGAATATTTTTCCATATCCTTATGGACATAGGAAACATAACCACAAGGCTGTGGGCCTTAAGTATACTGTGAGCTGGCCAGCATTGCCCAGCATGGGAACTTAGGTAGGTTTGAGCAGGTGGCCATGTCTTCAGGATAGGGAACTTTTGAGGCTCTTTGTGCAGAGTATAGACATGATGCAGCCATGTTCCCTATCTGATGTCTGAGCTGCTCTTCAATGAGAAATATAACAGCCTAGGTTCAGATTGTGTCAAGGAAGTAAGAAAATAAATGGTTTTCAGAGTTGGTTTAGCATGTGTTTCCAAACTTTGTCTCCTTGTGGGTTTAGGATTTGTTTGTTTTTTAATCTTGTGTTTATTTCCTTGTGTACAATTAACATCTTACATCTTTTAGGACAAGAGGTAATGGCTTTAAGTTACTCTGGGAGAGGTTCAAGTTGAATATTATGAAAAGTTTCTTCTCAGAAGGAGTGGTGATGCATTTGCAGAGGCTGCCCAGGGAGGTGGTAGTGGAGTCACCGTCCTTGAAGGTGTTTAAGAACTATGGAGACATGGCAACTGAGGGACATGGTTAGTTAACATGATGGGAGTGGGTTGATGATTGGACTTGGTGATCTCAGTGGTCTTCTCCAGCCTTAGTGATTCTATCTATGGTCTTCCCTCTAAGAAGACCAGGTTAAATAGCAGGCTGAATAGCATAGATAGCAAAAGACTGGATAAAGCAATCACTGGGGTGTGTTAACACTTGTTTGGAGCAAATGTTTTTGTTGAGGAAAGAACGCAATTGAGGTGTGTTCAGCTGATTATTTTGACCACAGACACACACTCCGTTTTGAGCTGACAGGCTTCAAGGGGAGCTGTTCACAGCATGAACAGGTGTAGGAGTCAGTGGAAATGCTCAAAGGTTGAAATACTGCTGTCAGAGTTGTGGCTGCAGCTTCACATTCATGGGCATGCTCAAAAGAACTTTAAACTGGTCATCCCAAGTGGTGTTATATAAATGAGTGCCTCTGTATAAATTGTTGGCTACGCACTCAGTTTATGAAGACTCAACTCCTTCTCATTCTCTCTCTGGATAAATAACAACACACAGGATGATACAGTTCTTAGTTCTTAGTGTTTTGATATTTTCTGCAGATTTATTCCTCTTTCTACCCCCTCATGCTTCAGGATTAGACCTGGCTCTTCCTGGAACTGAGGTAAGAATAGAAAATATTTGCAATATGCTGAATATAGTTCTTCATGGATCAAATATGTACTTTTGTCTTCTTCAGTCAGCTAGCGTATGTTGTTATCAGGAAAATCTGTCTATTTTGAGTGTGTTATGGAGGGTGTTTAGAGGATGGTATGCTTAACTGAGCAACAGCCGTATTCTTGTGCGAGCTGCTGGCTAGTCATCTCCAAGGAGACACAGCAGCAAAGACATAAGGAACCCTCCGTGTACTCTTATGGCCCTAAAAATATTTCATGCCATAGTGGTGTGAGGAGTTGTTTGTCAAGACTGAGCAAGAACTAGGAATGAGGGCTACTAGTGCATTCTCGATGCCATCTGTGGGACAACTGCAGTCTCCAGCAGGGCAAGGCCTGCCCTCAGCCACCCACCCCTCGCCAGTTCTTGGGCTGGGGCACTCTTGGCTTCCAGCACAACCGTGTCCTGGTGGTGAGGCAGAGTCCTAAGGGCCAGTAATGGACCCTACACCTCCCAACAGCAAAGGCAGAGCTTCAAGCGGAGTCCATGCACAATAGGACACAAGTGCACAATGTGATGTGCTGTGTTCAACTGGCACTGCCTGAGTGAGGGAGTCTCCTCAGATCTGTGAGGCCCGCAAGATATTCCTGGTGCTCGTTGTCAAGGCAAATATCATGGGCTTCTCTGGACATGTTCCAGTGACCAGACTGAGTGATGCAGTGTTCTGGAGTGATGACTGAGATAACTGATTCAGTACTTCCACAGTTATGAGTATTTTGTGCAACACTGAAGAGTCAAAGGGCAGAGCTCGGGAGGAATGGAGTGCTGCACACCTGGTGACACCTCATCTCCCAGTGCCCAGGAAATGCTGCACTCCTGTCCACACATCTCACAGCCTCAGCCAGCTGGAGAAAGGGCAGAAAGCTCAGTGCTGGCTCCTCTCTTTTTAATGTACACAGAGAAAAAACAGCTTTTGACAATAGAAATAAGTTCTACAGTATTTTTGGCTGATGATGAAGTTTGTGAGACATATGCAAAACAGGGTTTCTTGAGCTCTGAGTGTGGGTGGATGAAGATGAAGTCTATTGCAATTCATGCGTTTTGCATGTCTGTCCAAATTGTATTACACCAGAATTTATAGATAATTCTTTTAATCCATCTGCTAATTTTATAGTATTATATACAGCAATTTCTCCTCACCCTTACTTAATCAACTTCACTTAGTAAGAAAAAAAAAGAATTCATACATCTGCATGCATGTGTGGAAAGCTGCATGATATACAGACTGTTCTCATATGCACTGGAACAGGCTGCCCAGAGATATTCTGGGGTTTCTTTTTCTGGAGTTATTCAATACCTGTCTGGATGCTTTCCGGTGCAACATACTGTAGGGAACCTGCCTTAGAAGGGGCTGGACTAGATGATCACCAGAAGTCCCTTCCAACCTCTATGACCCTAATTCTGTGACTGACTTGTTGCCAAATGAAAGTCATGGGAACATGAGCTCAAATCCTCTGGCAGAACAGTTAGAGCCAGTGGTAGCACCAAGCAGGGGCTACACTCAGCAAGCACCAGGCAGCACTGGTAATGGGCTCTGGTTGCTACTGGTGATGCATTAGCCAATTCGCTCAAGTCAGATTTGTGTTGGCATTTACAGGAGCTTTCCAGCTGCTTTTAGAGATCATAGGGATAGTAGACAGTGAGTAGTGGTTTTAGAGGTACAATTTAAAGTAAGCAGCTTGCTCTGAGACTGAGCTGGGAGAGTTGGAGATCATAGAATCATTAAGGTTGGAAAAGACCACTAAGATCATCTATTCCAACTGCCAACCATCCCCACCATGCCCACTAACCATGTCCCTCGGTGCCACAACTACTCTTTTCTTGAACACCTCCAGAGATAGTGACTCCACCACCTCCCTGGGTAGCCTGTGCCAATGCATCACCACTCTTCCCAGGATGAAATGTTTCCTAATATCCAACCTGAACCTCCCCTGGCACAGCTTGAAGACATTACCTCTCGTTCTACCTGTTAGCTGAGAAAAGAGACCATCCTCCACCTCTCTACAACCTCTTTTCAGCATGTTGTAGAGAGAGATACAGTCTCCCCTGAGCCTCCTCTTCTCTTGACTGAACAATCCCATTTTCCTCGGCTGCTCCCCATAACACTTCTACTCCAAACCCTTCACGGCTTCACTGCCCTTCCCTGAACACGTTTCAGGGCCTTGCTGTCTGTCTTGTAGTGAAAGGCCCCAGACTGAACATGGTAGTTGAGGTGCAGCCTCACCAGTGCTGATGGCATCACAGATCCTTTGTACCCTGTTGAAGCTGGTAGTTTGGCACACTTGTAACTGGCCCAGGCTGAACTGAGTTGGGTGTAGTCTGGAGTGGGCATCAGCATTAGTTTTCCCGCATTAATTAGTCCACCATAAAAATAATTAAAAGACAGTAACAAATTAAGATGATTACTTTGCACTTAGGGAGTAGAATTTTGTTTTGGTCTTTTGCAAGGAAACCAACATGATGAAAGTGTTCAAACCTTATCTATAGAATGTACTTTAAATAGAAAAGCTGCATACCAAACACAGTTTGTGTTTTCAGTACAAGTCTTCCCTTATAAAGAAAAAATTTTTCTGCTGAACCCAAGTTGATACTTTTCAAAAACAAATGAAGAGTCTACACAGTATAATTTACTTGTGTCAACAATATTTCTTTCTCTTGCTACGTGAAGGAAGTGTACTTCTAACATGCTATTGTCACCACAGTTTCACAGTGCCACATAGGAACAGAACTAATAAAATTCTGGACAAATTTCAGGTGCTCCTTCACATGATGGTTATGTCGGTACCTTCTGCACAGGCCATAGTCTGAGCTGGGGATAGTGAGTAAGACACTGTTGTGCCTAAATCACTCCTGTTTCCAGAGTTTTTGTTTCCCTTCCCTTGTCCAGCTGGCACCTCTGTCTACATGGATTTTGAGCACAGGCTGTTCCTAGTACTTATCTGAACAGTGTCTGAGTTGTATTTCAAGTTGCATTCCTGTTAATCTGAGTATTCATTCCAAACTCTGGTAGGTAGCTGATAACTATGTGAAAATCGTTGTTAAAATCCTTGCCTAAGGGATATCAGATTTGATTCACATGAACTATAAAGACAGGAATATCCTTGTTACAAGGTGTGATGACAGAGACTTAGGAGTATGAACTGCTGGAGTCGAAGAAGTCAGTAATGACTTTTGATCACTTGATCTAGCTGTGCATGTCCCTGTTCATTGCAGGGGAGTTGGACTAGGTGACCTTTAAAGGTCCCTTCCAACTCTATGGAATCTATTATTCTGTGATTCTGTAAGTATTTTCTTTTAAAGTGAAGGAATAAATATCTGAAAAAATAACGATTTTAAAAGATTTTTTAAACTGACATGTAGATTCTTGGAGCTAGTAATGCTTTCAAAATTTTCATTTAATCATATCAGAATTCTTCTGTGTTTGAAAAATTGTTCTTTGAGCAGTAGGTAAGACAAATGCTGGTTTCTTACCAGTCTATACCTTACAGCTGGTTGCAAATTCAACATTTCCTGTGACTGGGGTATTTCTCTTGCTCTTCTGCTTCTTCTCCTGATCTTTGTACTCAGTGATCCTGGATAAGATATGATTACATACACTTGCAGTCCTTCTCTTTTCTTCTTCTAGGTCATCCTTTTTTTTTTTTTTTCCCCTATGAAACAGATGAAGACTCAGTCATTTTGGCCAGGAATGTGCTGCTATCAGTGAGAAATGGTCACAGGGCTCAAAATTTGCCAGTAAGCATACAGACACACAGAGGGGATAATCCCCTGAGCATTGTTTCCTTAGGAAGATAGCTTAACCATCTTCCCTTAGGCTTAAAATAACTGTAGGGTTCTGTGCTGTTGCTGTATTCATACTGGCTTTGTCTATGGGCAAGTGACTGTGCTTTTGCAAAACAAGATGATTTTTTAGAGCTATATTCTTTTCAAAGACATGCACATATGTAAAGATGTACAAATGTTTTGCATAAATGAGTTCCTCTGATGTTATGTACTCACCCTTAGCCTTACAGGAAATGTGCAGTATAAAACTCGTACCTTGGGCATATATCAGGCATTCAGCTTTTTTAATTTCATAAGACAGCATTCATTTTCTACAGAAAGAACCAGCTTACGAAGCACCCCAAAGCTGGTGCCATTGCCTTTTTCACTGGTGAGTATTATTCAAATTCAAGGAGGGAGGAACTGAAACTAGACCTGTTTGGAGAAAAGCTGAGAAGGCTCTCCAGAAGGTGGACAAGAGGTTTCAGTTTCGAGCGGTTTCAGCAGATACAGAAAGATGCACCATATTGTGTAGTGTGAGTTCCTGCATGTTCATCATCATGGAGGTTGCTACACGTGCAGAAATGTCCACTGCTGACAGGGATGTGGAGCAGGTCAGCTCTGCCATAGCTTCAGTGATGATTAGTCTGTAATTTTCATTTGGGGCTGCAGAGAATTACACTCTGGAATTTATTTGTGAGAAAATAAAATCAAAGCCAGAGCTACATAATTGCTTATGTCAAACATATTTCTATGTGCGGTACATCAACTGTCAACTATTAGTGGGTGAAATCATTAATACAGGGTGTATGTGCAATACAGGGTGTGTGCATACAACCTTCTACTCATAATGTTTATTTTCCACGTAAATGACAACTTACGCTGGAGGGACCATACTAGAGAATGTCAACCAGTGATCTGCTTCCCATTCTTTTTCTGTCTTCCAGAATCCCTGGACTCTGCTACCTGTGGGACCTTGGGCAAAGAAGAGGAGTATAGCAAGATGCGGAGCTACGTGAGGCTCCAGTAAATGTTGATCCAGCAACAGGAAGTACCAAGCACAGGCTTAGTTTTAGATGTCCTTGGGTTTTCTACCTGCCTCTGGCATTTTTCCTTGCCTTTGTGTGCATTCAGTTTATATGAACCATCTTCTCAGCTCATGTTCGGAGGTATACGTGTTTTATCCTTATCTGCTTAAGGTCATTTTGTTCACGAAAATATTAGTAAAGAATGAAGACTGGGCTTGGAGGTATCCTCTGCTTGGTTTAAGCAAAGCAGCAACCAGGTTTTCAGGTGGAGAAGCTTTCCATCTGTGATGACTGATGGGCATAAGCTAGTTAAACTTCTGAGCATCTGTTGTCTGCAAATTGTTTACTGTTTGTTGCTGAGTATTACAGAAAACACAAAATAAAAATGGAAGGTCATTTACAAGGGGAATTCTGAACAGTTTTTCCTTTTGCAGGTGACACAGAATAGCCAGCTCTCAGCATTCGGAGCCATGAGCAAACTCTCCTGCCTCATTAGGAGCTCCTCGTTTTCAAGGTTTTCTCTATGATTGCGAGGCTGGCATCCTCATGTGACTATGAACACCAATTTTAAGGGAAATACTGACCAACATTTCAATAAAGTCCTAGCCATGTAATAAGTATATTTATTAATGATTAAGACATTGTAATTTAAATTATAGCTTGTCATAGTTAGTACAAACATGGCAAGTATAGTTATATAATCATAGAATATCCTGCATTGGAAGAAACCCACAAGGATCATTTAGTCCAACCCCTGGCTCCACACAGGACTGCTTAATTAGACCATATGTCTGAGTGCATCGTCCAAAGGTTTCTTGAGCTTGATCAGGCTTGCTCCTTGACTGCTTCCCTTATGAGTTATAAGCAGATAGGGCCTGATATTCTCCTTAGACTTCAGAATATGTGATAGATAATTTTATATCTTTGTATCCAGTACTTTTTTGTTGCACAGGTTAGATTTCTTTTTAATTTTATTACTGATATATTCGGTTTTGGAATTACCTCTAGTGGTAAGTCTACCTTATGCCCAGACATTTCTGACCATGGTATGTTTCCTTACATGCACTGCAGGGACAACAGGCTATTGTGCTTTCATCCATCTGTACAACATCTACAGAGTTAGTCTGTGTGGGGAAGTGAAGAGCATATGCTGCAGAGGTTAGTGCTATTTGTGTGCTAATCCCAGAGTACTTGCTGCCTTTGAAACACCAAATGCACTGTGTTTCAGCTACCATGCAAGCACGCATGCATTTCTGCCTGGGTAATCACAGTCAGCAGTGTAAGTGCACCTAATTGGAGACAGTCATCCTGATACTTCCCACCAAAGCAATGTGGATTTACTGGAGTAACACAGAGTTAAACAGCAGGCTCTCTGCATTGCATAGAAGGCACTATGCAATGCACGTTTGTCTTGCTTATTCATTAGAGATAGGGGAGGTCATTTCATGTAAACCTTGTTTGCCAAGTATGATCGTGGCATGATGAGGTGTTGTATCTCCTGAATGTGAAGAGGAAAAGCTGATTTGCTGCAACTGTGTCATGAAAATGTGCCATTCCCATACACACCCAGGTGTGCCTTGTCTCTGTGCGCCATCCTGTCACCTATATTTGCAGTGAGGTAGTGCACCTTGTCCCACTGTTCCTCCCATGAAACCACATAGCTATGCTGCAAGAAGCAGAGGAGTTTTGCACAACGTATCTAAACCATCTCAAAATCAAATAGATGTTGAAAAAAGCTATACAGGTTAATTAATTATCGTGTATCAACATGTTTGCTTATGCTTGATGTATGTTTGCTTTTTTCGATCTGCCTTCTGGCCTTTGAAAAGGAAGGAACCACTCCTAATTTATGCAATGCAATTTGGAGTTTCAAATTCAAACATTTGTTCCCATACTTCTGCTTTGGATGAATGAAACAAGTCTTCCTTTACCCTCTCCTTTCTTGTGAGGTGAGGTCAGCTCCTAACCTAGCCTGTCTCCTGTCCTTTGTCTGCTCTTCTGTGCTTCAGTCTTCCTTGCAGTCCTACTGGTGTCCTCTGCTCTCAATGTTTTCTTGTGTGTCCATCAACACCTCGTATCCCTCACGTTTACTTTTCGTTTTAGTGTCTTGTTTTCTCATCTACCTATCCTTCTTCAGCTCTTCAGCCTTTCATAAACCCACATTCCCCCTGTTTCTCAGCTTTCCTGCACACAATTTTCTGCTCTGCCTTCGTGATCCTCATAGGTGTTTTCTTACTTCATCACTATTTCTCTGCTGTCCACCATAGACCTTTACATCCTATCAAGCAGTCACACATACCAAAGCCCCAGGTGAAATCCCAGTACGGAATTTATTCAATTAAATCAGATTGCCGATCTGAAGAAGTAACATTTCAATGTCATACTATTGGTTTCTTTCTCCAGACCATACAGCATACAGCCTTTTTTTTTTCTTCCCTTATTTATTTATTTATTTATTTACTTACTTACTGTCATATGGAAGAGACAAGCAGATGTGGGGAAAAAAATACATTTGAGAAATTATCATAGTTTTAAAGCAGAATCAATAACTTATCTTTGGACTTCAGGTCTGGTTCAGGAGCAGTCCTCAGCAATTCCACTTGTTCAGTAGTGGATACTTGAAGTGTTGCCTATGTTGGAATTACATTTATACTAGCTGAAGTTTATTATACTTTATTCTATTCCAGTTACGGTTCATTTCATCTACTCTGTTTCCTGACCCATGTATCCTTCTGGAAGTCAACATATGATTTTTTATAGAACAAATGCAACCTGTTGTCTTGGGTCTTTTTTCTGTATTTCAGTCATGTAGGAGATTTTATTTCTGAGATGTCAATGATAAAATTATTTTCTGACTACTTTTCATACATGTCTGTTTTAGAGTGACTCATATGAGACAGAATAAATTTACAGACTCATGAACTTATGGCTCTGTTACAGTTTCTCACCACTATTTTTAATAAATTAGATTTTAAAAAAACGTAAACAATGTAGAAAATAAAGTCTACTTGGCTTCAGTACAACTTCTTAGTAGCTGTCCTGTGCAGAGATTGAGCCATACAGACATATACACACCTACTCAGTGAGAGTGGTCAGGCACTGTAATGGCCTGCCCAGGGAGGTGGTGGAGTCGCCATCCCTGGCAGTGTTCAAGAGGCGTCTGGATGAGGAGCTATGAGATATGGTTTAGTGCTTGTGGTAGCAAAGGTAATGGGAGGACGGTTGGACTAGATGATCCTGCAGGTTGTTACCAACCTTGTGATTCTATGATTCTATGATAAGAAAATTTCTTAAGGAAGTTTGTTTACAAATTAATAGTTTGTTGTTAATGATTTTCTACTTGAGACTAGCTTTAGCTTAATCCCATTTAATTTATAATTTTCAGCGTGTTTGTCTGATATATCATTTTTTTTAAACCTTTTAAACCCTGATCTAGAGGTTGGTAACCCTGCCCACAGTGAGTGGTTGGAACTGGATAATCTTTAAGGTCCTTTCCAACCCAAGCCATTCTATGATTCTGTGATTCTATCCTTTTTAGGGAGAAAAGAAAGCCATCTGAATGGCCCATTTGAATGTCAGAAGCATGGGAATTGCAGTCTTATATAAAATGTATAAGACATTGCCTAAGCTGATTTTTCTTCAAACTTTTAAATTGTTTTCATGCCTTAGCTTCTTTTGGAGAAATAACTACAATAATTACTTCTGCTAATAATACTGAGTTATAAAAATAAGTTTTACATGGTAGCTCCATACAGCCCTGGGTAACTGTATTTTGCAGGTGTCGGCCACACGGGAGTGGAAACCATGGAAAATGCTGGGATGGCAGCTGGATCCAAACTTGCAGTAGTTCACTGCTATCACTGACAGCTACAAGCAGGTAACAAGAAAGCAGGTGGTCTTTTCGTGGCAAAAACTGCACAGTGGCTGCAATAGCATTTCTTTGGCAATACAAATCCATGTGGTGTGTTTGCTTTTGCCTTGCTGGATAGTTTCTATCACCTGGTCTGTTATGGCACCTTTTTTAAAAGATACGTGTTCCCTGCTGATGGAGTAATTCTTGCGTGTGCTGCTGTTTCAGGAAGTAGCAATGTTGTAATTAATTGGCTTGAGACATTCTCAACCGTGGCTGCAGGACACAGAACAAAATATGTTTTATCATTTTGTGCCCATGTTTCCATGGTTGAAAGTGCTACTTAAGTACTGTTTATGTTATTAAATGTTATTTATAAAGCAAAGGCAGACAGTAACAGCAACCTTATGAGTAATATAAAATTTTTGAGTATTGCACAAGGAACTGTAGACATGTGTAGGCAAAACAGCTATGAAGATATACACAGGCCTGGAATACAGAGGCATTGTCATACTGTTTTTGGTACTGAGAGACTACATCTCCAGACCGAATCTGCCAAAGGCCTTAAACTCTCCAGCTACAAAAGACCTTCACTCATGGCCTTGCCTTCTCAGAGGTGTGGCTGCCGTATAGCCTCCTTTCTCTGGGCTATTAGTGTGTAATCCAAAGAGCTAGTTGGGAAATCAGATTCCTGGCATTTTACATACAGTTCCAAAACAGGATTCATTAAAGTCATATACTGAGTGAGTAGCTGCCTAGAATTAGTTTCCTAAAGGTATATTAATCATTCACTAGGCTATAACCTAAGTGCAGCTATTGCACTTGCGGTATGCAGGTTGGCGTTTGGCAACTAGAAGCCAGATTCCTGCCCTTGCCCGCCCCGCACCAGGATGATGAGGGAGTTGACAGTTCTGAGGAACAGCAGGCAGGTCTGGGACCTGGTTTCTGGTCCTTGTAACTCCCTGAACAGCACAAAGTTGCAGGAGTCCATCCAAAACAGGACCTGAACTTCTGGCCCAGGCATAGGAGAAGCTTGTGAATGTAATGGGATAAGGCGTAGGGCTGTGAAGTGGTAGTGTTGCAGATATGTCAGCATGCAGCACTTATTTCCTGATTCACATAAGTGAATGGAGGCAAGTTCTCTCCTGCCTGTGCATGTAACTCAGACCTGAGTCAAGACCTGCTCATGCCACTGATGCCAACACCAGGGCTTACTGCTGCAGGTGTTGCTGTCAAATAGCATTGTGATGAGTTTCCAGTGCACTTATACATGCAAAGCAGGCAAACTTTAACTCATGCAGGAAGGTCTTTGGAGGAAACTTTGGAATTGTTTCTGTCAGGGTTACCTTGTGGAATTTCACCTTGCACGCATACTACTTTTGGGTGATTCATCTCGTTTCCTTTCAGCATATGACGCTGTATGAGTTTATAGGCTTATGCAATTAACTCTTAACTCAGTGGGCTAATCCCAGTGGATTAGCTGCATCATGAATTAGCAGTAATAAATGCAAAAATAATATACGAGGATTCATGTGATGCTGTGTGGACTGACAGTCAGGCAGCTCAACTTTGGGTATCACTGCACTTCACTGTTGATTGCATCAAGTTCTTCCTCTTTCTTTTCCTGCAATCAACCCGCCTCTGTGAGTTTTCCATGCTGACACCCCACCCTCCAACTCTCCACTGCCTCTGGTGCTTTCAGTAGCCCCTGAGGTGCCTCTCATAACAAGACATAGAAAGAGGTTCCAAAGGAGAAATGAACACTTCAGCAAGCAGTCTCTGCAAGGTCATCCAACACCCCCTGAGGGTGAGCATTCCTTCTACACTGGGATTTTAAGGAACTCCTGAGGCTACATTTTTTTGCACAGCTGAGCTGCTCTAACAGTCTGCTGCCTTTGAAAAGGGTGCTCTTATTCCCCTCACCTCCTTCATTTTGTGGCTGGCCCTTTCTTCCATGGATTTATTTGGCTCATTACCCTCAGAAGACAACCACCTGCTTTCTTTTTCCTAATTATTTTTTTCTCTGGGCTAATGAGATCTGTCAGCTGATGGAGCTGGCAAATAGGACTGGGATGGGATGGATGGTAGGGAGCAGAGCTGGAGACGCACAGAGAGGGTAATGTGGAGCAGCAGTTTGGCCTATGTGATGTGAGTGCGTCCTTCAGGGCTGTTTTGGGCTATAGCTTGGTTGCTTCTGAAGGAGCATCTATTTCCAGAATTACTGGTGAGTCGGAAATGGACCTTAACTGAATGAGGGATTTAACACAGAAGGAGAGGTGAGAAGATTTTTTCCAACCTTTGTCTTCTAGGGCAGCTAGCTGTAGGGATGGAGAAGAGCCAGGCCAACACAAGGGAGCAAGCAAGAAGAGCATCTAGGGTGGTGGGATATGGAAGAGCACTTTGCCCAGGGGAATTCCCAGCAAGGCTGAGCAACCACCTTACTGGCAGCTTTCCCCAGTCCCATTTCCTAATGGAATCCTACAATAGGCCTTTAAAGAGACATGCCTGAAAACCAAAAGGCCTAATTCTGCTGATGCTAATGATTAAGAACTCTATAAATGCATTTCACAGCACAATAAACTTTGAGGTGAAATTTGCTTTTCTGCAGCCCCAGAACTCTCACTCCGTTGCTGTTCCCCTTGCCAGCTGCCTCCTCTGTCATACAGGTATAATGTGTGGGACTGCTACATAAGTGCAGGTGGGTGACACTTGGGTGCAGGTTGGCTGTGTGCTCCCAGGCTGTCCTGGAGCTTTGCTCAGAGCTAAAGAGGCAGTGGCATAAACGTGATCTTTCATCAGCAGATCAGTTGATCTATGAGGAGCTCTGCCTTTTTGATAACCCTTACCTTTATGTATATAATTAGTTACACAACATTCACAGAACAGCCTGGTATGATGTAGGAAGTTACATGCTAGTAAGAGTGGGTATAATGGGCAGATGAGTGACTGAGTCAAGGAGCCGTCTCTGAGCACAGCCTTTTGGAGAAGTGGACAGGGATGGTACCCTGTCAGCATGGCTGGGCTGGGGCCTTTGATGGTGCAAGTATGCTGTTTGACTATCTACTTTAGAAGAAAATGGCTTCGTATTTATTTCTTCATGTGATGAATAAACTGTCTTGTGGGTGGAGCTGTGACTTTGTCCAGGGCATCAGTGGTGCGGTATTAGTCTGTAAATTGCTTCAGTTTTCTGAATACAGCTTTGGAGGCATAGGAGGAAGTTAAATCTCCCTAAAGTCAGATGTATACGCGACTCTTCTATTTTGGAGTGGAGGTTTAATTTGTGCAACTGGAAGGAAGAGGTCTGTAATCTCTGCATTGTGTATAGAGCAGGTTGATAGCAGTTATCATTTCAAACATCAGTGATGGAACAAGAAGTTTTTTTGTTCATGTCTGTTTGCAGGAACAACTGAGTGCATGAGACCAACCATAAGCCCCTCCTGAGGACAGTTTCATTAACCAACACAGGCAGTCAGACATTGTGAGTCAATATCTTCTGCCTTCTTCCCCTTCCATCTCCCGTAACAGGAACAACTTAATCAGAATTTTTAAAAAGTTGCACTGAGTTCTTATTACTTGCCTTTTGATTTTTGAACATTTGCAAGTCATATTTTCCCACTTCCCTTCAAAATATATCACTTTCCTAAACAGTGATTGTGGTGACTGTGACACAGAGAGATGAATGTTTAAAAAGAAGCAATGTATTTCCAAAAAAAAAAAAAAACATCCATCCCCACTGGCTTCTGTGTTATCATCAGCCTAAGCAGGTCTCAAGGTTTTCCTGTCCTTCACCATCCCTCACTCCAGCACTGATGGTCAGTGTCCGAGTAAACCTTTCTGCCATACTCCTTCCCATGTGCAGCCATAAAAGTTGCCTGATGCTGATGAGAGAGTCTTGCTGATGGCATCTGCAGGCACAGACTGATAGTAGGTCCCTTTGCTAATGGATCCAGGAGCTGAGAAAAGAGTCTTGGGCTATCTGCCCTGTACTGCTCTGGGAGAACCCCAGAGAGGTTACAAATCCTGCCTGAGGGACTGAGCAGGAGAGAAACGCCTTATTATAGGTAAATAGTCCTCAAAGGGCAGAGGATACGGTAGGATTAAGGCAAAGGTGAAGAGTTCCGGTATTGGAGGGGACCAGTGGGGCAGCATTGTAACTTTATTATTGCCTTTGCCTTCTGGGGCCCATATTTAACACAGTCTGCTGCACCAACCAGTGCAGTGCTGAACCTTGGAACTTGAGGTGCTACAGCATCCCAAAGCTCTTCTAACTCCAGAGGGTTCCCTAGGGTCCTCCCTGCCTCCCACAGGAGGTGACTTCCCTGCTGGGCCCAGAGCATGTCTCAAAGGAGAACAGTTAGCAAGTGCTAGCTCCATAAGAGTGCTTGATAACTCCAAGCTTCCTTGAGCTCTTCCAGGCACAACAAGGACAGTCAGAAGACAATTGCTCGGAGGATGATGGTAGCCCTCTTGCTGCCTCATGGGAAGCAAATGCCATGGCTGTGATGTTAGGCAGGAGCTTCTGCTGCAACATGTCATTCCGTAATAGATGATGCATGAAGCCATAAAGATTCCCCAGGAGAAGAAACCTTACTGTCTTGACAAGAACCATGGCCTGTCCCCTGGGCATGATGTTGTAGGGCTGCAGACCACCACAGACCCTGTCACCAGGTGCAGGCCTGTTTGGACAGGCAGCCCTTGCAGAACGGGTGAAACAGCCAGGCTAGGGAGGTCTAGGAGGGCCACCCCTCCACACTGGGGCATGGGTGATGCACAGTCCACCCCTCATCCTCCTTGCTAGATGCAGGGTTGGCCTGTGGAATTTCCTTCTGACCTGCCAGGGCCACAGCTTAGAGCACAGAGGATGCTGTGATACTCTAGTCATTGTGGCAGCACTGCCCATGGCACAAGGTCCATCAGCTGCCCAAATCTCAGGGAGGAACACCAGTACAAGTATGCCTGCCTTGTCCTTGTTGCTGGTGAGTCCTCAAAACAGTCCTGTGGGGCTGAGGGGAGTGAGGACAACAGGGGTATCGGGAGGAGTGAGGATGGGTGCTGTGTCTGATGTGGTCTCTTCAGTCTCACTCTCAACGTCATCCAGGCTTTCACTGACAGAAGGGATGATTTGCACCACCTTCTCCTGGAAGTGCACTTGCTTGCGTGGGGCTGGTGGGACCTCTGGTTGGAGTGCGGCTGCAGGGGTCAGGCTCCTGTCCTTGCTGCCCTTCAGGATGCTCTTCATGTGGCCCAGCAGTGAGCAGTGCTGCTCCCTCTGGGCCTCATGGAAGTTGTAGGTCTGCTCAGTGTCACCAGCAATGGTTGGGGCTGCCATGGTGGCTGAAGGGTCTACGTATTGGGCTGCCTCAGGATGCGCCTCTTTGTGCCTTGAGGGCTTTCTCCTCTTGCTCAGCAGGAAGTAGGCCAAGGCAGTGAGCACCAGCATGGACCCTGGAGAGAAGGATATGTTGGTTGAGAGCTGGCCCAAGCTGAAGTGCTAGCCAATAAGTGTTTTTTTGGTTCAGCTAATTCAGCACCGCACACATCCTCAATATCTGTGGGTCTACCAGTCCACTGTTCCCAACAGACCATGTTTCTATTTCATGTGCACCACTCCCCACCCCAGCACAGGCTCCTCACCAGGTATGGTGACATGCCAGACGATGACAGGATGCAAGAAGCAAGCTACCGAGAGCAGAGTGTACCCCAGGAATTTCTGGAAACTCCCTGGGCGTCTGGCTTGCTTCCAGCAGGCATGTACCAAAGAGTCGGGCTCATATCTGGAGAGAGAAACAGAAGTCCTTGTACACCAAGTGCATGGAGAGGAGATTTGGACCTAACCATTACCTATCTAAAGGTTCAGACTCTCGCTCTAGCTTGCCAAGAAAAACTGGTGTTTTGGTCAGGGAAGCTAAATGAAGTCTGAGCCCTATGTGTGGTAGATGTAACAAGTCAGCATTATATGTGACCTCTTCTTGGCATGCTTATACCTACTAGTTGGAGTAAGGTGCTGCCTCCTAGCAATTGGAGATTTTGAGTTTATGCTGAAAGTCAGCAGAAGTGCACAAGAATTTTCCACATGTTAACTCAAACTTCTGCTGGACCCTTGTATGACTTTTTACCATGTGCTAAGGAGATGCTGCAGACTAGGGTTTGCCATACTGATGCTCAAACATGTGTTTGACTGGGTGTGGACATGACCCGCCTCATCTCCCCTCTGCACTAGCTATGGCAGTAGGGGCAGGACCTTTGGTTTGGCACTTGCAGCCTTGCCAGGTCTGATGTTGCCGGTAAGCGACAGGTTGCCCTGGGCAAATCCCACAAAGGCTGAGAAAGACTGGAAAGGATTTACTCACGTGAAGCACATCTCCAGGAACAAACTGAGAAAGAAGAAGCCTTCACAGACAGTAACTGCAACCCCTGAAAAACTGAAAGGTGGAGCTGTCAGGGAGGCAGGGCTGGACTGGAGCATGCTCTGTAGATGGAAGAAGGGGAGTAGAGAGCTGGGATTTACTGTCCCTATCACAACAAAGACTGTTTGCTAGGGTTTGAACACACTCTACCTGGCTGGTTTATGGAGGAGAGCCCAAGACCTTCCACCCATGAAGAGTTAACTTGCAGCCAGTGTCACTTCTGGCCTGCCTGAATCTACATTAGCATGGGGAGAGGATCATCCTCACTAACAGGATCAACTTACTCTTTGGAAGCCTAATGAGGGAGATCCCAATTCCCCAAAGCCTTCGATGCTGTTCCCTGTTGATGTTGCAGGCTAGTTTGGTGTTATATTTGGTGGAGGAATCAACTGTGCCACCTCTACTAGCTCTGAGTGCAAGGGTAAAAATACTCACAGCAGGTAGAAAGCCAGGCTTTTGAACTGCCCTCGCTGTAGAGTTTCTACACCCACGCCGATCAGCACTAGAAAGGGAAGGCAGCAAAGATGTTGATTGCTGGCTCAGTTTGCGATTCCCTGGTGTCCCATCAGCTCCCAGTATCCATGCCCTGGTCTCTGTGGCTGCTGGTGCAGCTGCTTCTGCTCTGCATCTTTGGTGACTCAAGCTGATACAGCAACCCTGGGATCAGAGCTGAGCGCTGGCCTTGATGTACACCCCAGGAACCAAGCACAGCGATATCCCACCAGGCAGCCTTGCTGCTGCATGGCCTGGGAAGATGTGCTCTTAGAATAACAGCTTTGGACAGGGGTAAGCGGTGGTGTCTGTCCCATGTCCTTCCCAGTCTCTACTGCTGTGGAGGCTTCAGTCCCACTTTCCCATCTGCCCCTGTCCCTCATCCCACACTTCTATGGGCCTCTGCTGAGGCCTCTCTGCCCTGATGTTCTCCATGCCCACCAGCTCTGCTGTACTCCACACATGGCTGTAGGGCAGAGGCAGGATAGGGGAACTGTGCCAGTTGCATTCAAGTAGGGCTGTAGCCATGGCATTAAAATCCTTTGCTAGCCAAACAGAAAAACCTGTAACAGGAGCAGGCAGATTAAAAACAAGGAATGAACATCCCCCCAGTGCACCAGCCAGCACAGCACGCTGGGGAGTCAGTCTAAGGGGGATTAAGAGTATTAGCAAGGCTAAAGTCCTTCCATGACTGGTCGTTGGGGGCCAATAGCTTTATGGCATGCAAACTTTCCTTCAACATCCCTCAAGGGTATTTCCAAAGTAGCACAGAAACAAAGTGCTTTGCACCGGCTGCAGAGAGCTGGTTCAGCACTCAGTGTACATTGGCCAAGGCCTGAGGTGCCACTTGGCTGTGGTTATTCTAACACCACATTGGAGTTAGAGAGTTTTTTTTCCAGATTTGGATGACATTACCTAAGCTGTGGCTGTGTCCCACCCAGAAGTAGGATACCAGGCTCACAAGCGGGGAGGCAAGCTCCAGCCCCTCATGCCTATGAGGTGGGACAGTACTGTGAGTCTGTGCCTGAGCATGCCAAGCCCCACCTGGACGCTGTGGTCTTTTTGGTTCTTGCTGTGTCACCTGCAGCTGCTGATCTCCTGTGCTGGCCCCTCCTGGTTCCAGGGTAACACAGGGGGCTCACATCCTGTCTCTCCAGGCCCAAGTAAAGACAGGGGATATCAGCATCATCAGAGGGCTGTGAAGGGACCGAGCTGTGCAGTCCTACACGCAAGGAATTGTCCTTCACTATCCTGTGTTAAAGCAACCTTCTTAACACTTCCCCATACAAATGCGGAATTCATCCATTCAGTCTTTCCACACAGACAAACGCAGAATTCAACAGATCTAGTCTCTGCTTTGCCTGGGGAATTTTCCTGATTTTGCACAGCTTCTGCTTTATCAGCAAAGCTGTTTGGGTGAAGTATCTGCAAAAAGCAAAGGGTTGTTTCTGAGGTGTTTGTTTGGGCTTGTTGCTGCCTTGATTTGGATCTTCTCCAAATCATGTGTTTAAAGGCACATGATTAGGAATTAAATGGTTGAAAGCATGAGAATTAAGAAATAAGTAAAGACTCTCTGGATGCAGAAATCATGAGGCCTAAAATCTCCGATTTATGGAGATACCCCCAACACAGAAGTGATCTGTGGGATGGTTTGATTGCTCCTCACTGACCAGCCATTGGCAACGGGACTGTCTGATATTTCCTGCACAAGAAGCCCCATTGCACTCCAAGGTCCTGGGGGAAGAAGGGGTTACATTTTGCGGGCAATCTTTTGTGTTTGCAAGCAGCCTATGGAGTTGGCCAGACCTTCTCAGGATCAATTAGTGAGGCTGATGCACTCTCCTCTCCCTTTCATTATTCTTATTCAACCAAAGCCTGTGGGATTCCTTTCTGCATGGTTTCCATTTCATGTGAAAACCTCATACACCTCATCAGGCACTAAGCGCTGCATCAAGCTGTTTTCTTACCCCTTTGAGACACACAAAAGAGTAAAGCATGGGCACCTCCCATTCCTTCACTGTCCTTTTGGGAAAACCAGTTGATAGCAGGAAGGCATCAGAGCGGAGACATGGAAAAGTACAGAGACTGGCAGTGCAGCTGTCTGTGCTCTGTAGCTGCTCAGCTGAGGGGACTGCACTGCTGGTTTCAAGAAGAGCTATGGGAAGGGGTATGGATGATGCAGAGTGTGGAAAATAGCAGTCAAGAGAGATTATATTCCATTAAGACTCTTCCAAACTGTAAGCTACTTTCAGTTTTACTGTTCTAGCTTTAGTTTTCACGCAGCAACAAGACCGTGTTTTCACCCAGGAAGATCTGTGTCAGTTTGGAGCTTTAAGAGTGAATATGATCAGCGTGGGCTCATGTGGGCCTGAGGAGGACGGGGACAGACAGATTTGCATTTACTGGTTAAAGCTGTGTGCCAGATCCTGTCTGTTGCAACCTCAATATGATATGCTGGGAGTTTGTACAAACTCAGTGACTTGACCCTCTGCACTTTATCAGTCTATAAAGTACACTGTGGAGCACAGCCTCCATCATCCCAGCAGGGCTCTGCGTGTCCTTGGGGACCTGTGTGCTTTCCATCTGACCTTTGTTCTTTCTGCTTGGTCCCTGACTTGAGCAAAATATCTGCAGTTGATAAAGGAAATGCCAGGGTGGGAGGGCCTGCTGTGACCTACCAAGTGATGTCTGAAATCCAAAATTCCTGAGTCTGACACAGGCACCTGAGATACCTCTCATCAGGAACCTCTGTTCATACCTCCAGTCATGAGGCAAGCTAAGCCTTTTGATCTCTGCTTTGCTGATGGAGAAACTGAGGCAGAATTCTGCCTGCCCTGCCCTGTGACAGAGTCAGCAGCAGTACCGGAGTGAGCCCCTGAGCTCACCACCCCTGCCCTGGCTGTTTATCCCACCCAGAGACATGCTGTGGGGCAGGGATGTCTGCCACAGCCCAACTCTGAGTGGGTGAGATGTTGCACCACCATGGCAGCCCAACAGTTTTGTGCTGTCCTGAGTATTTCGCTTTTCAGTCCCGCTCACATTATGCTTGTTCCCCTGCTTTTTTACGAGAAAGTAACTTGGCTTTATTTTCCACCTGCACTTAGCCTTGTCTTCTGCAAACAGCCCATGCACCCAGCACTCTCCTTTGATGCACCTCAAAGAAAAAGGGAGCAAACTCCCTCACCCCCTTGCAGCATGGGGCAGTGGCTGCACCTGGCCAAAGGCTCAGGAACAGCTCAGGAGCCCCCACACCTATTCTTTTAGTAAAAAAGAAAGGGAGCTTGCTCCTACCTGCTGCAGTGGTGATGCCCAGCAATCGGCAGGTGTACTCCAAGGCATTCCAGAACGCTTCCTGCCGCATGGTGAATATGATGGAAGTGATGCCAGCTAAGCAGAGGCTCCCTCTTCAGACCTCCAGCTGCAGGCTGAGCCTCTTGTGTGCGGGTCCTGGTGACCTTCCCAAAAGACTGGCCACCTCCACAGGGGCAGAGCAAGCTGCCACCGCAGGGAACCAGTCAGCACTGCTTCAGGGTTGCAGACACTTGGCCTTTTCCCCCTCACTCGCTGGCCCAGTGATGATTAATGATTGGTAAGGGGGGGTGCGGCTTTGGGAGCATTTGCAACCTTGCAATCGGGGTGCACGCGTGGCTTTCCTGCTCCAAGGCAGCAGCTCTGTAAGCCCAAGCTGATTAAATGCATGTGAAGTCATTAGTGCTGTGCAGCTCCTGGTAGGTTAACCATTTGTGAGGAGGGTGATTCTTGCTTTTGGCTTGGGAGCAGCAGGCTCCTGGTAGATGGCAGGGCTCCTGGTCTCCCCGGCCTTTCAGTGGCACCACAGCCATTTGCACTGGGGTTCCACTGGCATGTGGAGTGGTGTCAGAGGAGGAGGGCTATATGTATGCACTCTGTCCTCTTTGTATTGTCTTTGGCAGACAGCATCAGAATCCTTGGCCTGCCTCTCTGGGACACAGCACCTCCGAGGAGGGGCAGCTCTCACCACATGGAAGGCTGAGATGGGACAGTGTGCACCTACTCATGACTCCATGTCCCACTGAGCACAGCGCATCTCATGGGGGCCACCGGTCCCCATCTGCTGCCTGGCTGGGCACAGCTTCTGCTCCCACAGCACAACAAGAGACCTGTGAGGACTTTGGTGCCCATGGGGCTGTGATTCACATGGCAGTGAGCTCATCTGCTGGGCAAATCACCATGGTCCCTGCCCACACCATGCCTCCTGCCAGTGCGGGCTCAACATGGGCCCTGCACACAGGCATTTCCCTCTCCATCACCTGCCCCACAGCATGTATTTGGAAGAAGCAGGGATTTAGGATCTCCATAGCTGATGGCTCAGCAGTGAGCCTGTACTTCTTTCTCAAGAGGGTTGGACAAATGAGGACACGCCAGCAGAACAGCCCCTGAGGGGAGCAGGCCCCACTGGTGTTCTGCTCCCTGCCCACCGCTGCTGGCGTGCTGCAGGAATGGCCTCTGTGCTCCTCTGGCTGATGACTCCAGAAACCACCGCACTGGCTGAAGAACCCTGAGACTGCAAATAGCCTGGGTGCATTTTTCTTTGCTGTCTTTTTGTTTGCTTGTTTGTTTGTTTTTAACATTGACGTGTTGAATTTCAGGTGTTTCTTTACAAACATGAAAGCTAAAAAATAAGTACAAAGACCAAAGGAAAGCAGAGGGAATTTCAGGATTGCTGGGCACTGGCCCAGCCTTGAAGAAGCTACTGCCCTGGGAGTTTTCTTCAGTCCCTGGCTCTGAAGAGTCATTGTCCCCTGCCACCCTCATGGCATGGTCCTCACACCAGCACCGTGGTGGAGCACCAGACTTGGTCACCTTGGAGCTCTCATCCAACTGCAATGAGCTCTCAACCAGAAATTAAATGACTGCCTGGGTGTCCTTGACAGCAAGATTTCCTTTCTTGCCAGCAACAAGCCCCAGGGTTTAAAATAAAAGTAAATTTGTGGGTGGGGGTGATGATGGAGGAACATAGTCTATCTGGGAGAGGCAACTTAATACTTTAATGATTTAAACCTCCTGTCTCCCTCCCACATTCTCTTAGCCATTTCCCAGCATCGGAGTGGGCTTACACCTGACTTGCTGAGAGTCCTTGTCCCCTGCCTGAGGAGTCCCTTGGCCCAGGTGACTTAAGGTCTTCTCCACCCTCTGCTCAGAGGTATATCAGTGCTTCTCCATTCAGGTACCTGGGAGAAGGTATGGTGTGATCAGGACAGGCACCCTCAGTGCCAACACTACCAGTTTTTCCTTTCATTTAGGAGCATTTTGGCTAGTGCTCCTATGAAGTAACCTCATATAAACGTGACCTTTCTTGGCAGAGGTTTCTCCTCTCATTCTGCCTTCTTTCAAGTGGGGAGCTGATACCCTCAGTGAAGCTGCAAGCCATTTGTATGTGTTTCTGTGAGGATTTTCAGAGTGAATTTATGCAGTTACAAAAGAATGGGAATTTATGACCTACAGGGGTTTAACAGCCTGTAACCAACACTGCAAAACCTATGCGCCAGCACAGCCTGTTCTGGAAGCCTTGATAGCAGTGGTCTCTACTGCACGTTAAGATACTTTCTGCGCATAGAGGCTTGCCATTTGCACCCTGGCTGCCAGCCAGGATTCACATTTACTGGCTGCTTCCAGTGATGTATGGGTTGAGCTGAGAGGATTTTATGCCATTTTAGTGTTTCATAGCAATGCTAGTCCCCACTTTCATCCTTCCCTTCTCACATTTCATTTTAGTCACGTTGTAGTAGTACAGCCACCATGGCCACTGTGCCGTGACTGCACTGAGCGGCACACACCTCGCCCTGTGAAACAGCACGTAAGTGCTGTAACTTCAAACATTCAGCCCTGGTGGGAATCAGAGAAGGTTTCTGTTTGGTATCTCTAAGCGTCCCCCCTGCCTGGCATGATGAGTTGACCCGCCTGCAGTCCGCCAGGGCCCGCTGCCACCCAGACAGTGCCACAACCATGTGGGGCTGCCGGCAGGGGACAGCAGGACCCCACCACCAGCCTGGCTGCTCCCTGCAAATAGCAGGCTGCAGCCAGCCCTCTGCAAGGCAATGATGAAAGATGCCATAAAGTTTTACTATCTGAGCAAGAAGAGTGTGATAGACGCCACATGGATCCCGTGGAAACTGGGAGGATTGGAAGATCCCAGAGCTGAGCCCAGCACCAGTCCATAACTGGTTTATGTGGGGTGGGGTGGGGTGGGGCTGCTAGTCCTGTGACACCTTCAAGGCTCCCCCCAAGCCCAGGTTAGCTGCCCTCATCAGAGCAAGATATCCCTACATGTCATCATAAGCACCCCTTCCCCTGTATGGTTGCCTGTCTGACTCTTGGCTCTGAGGCTTTCCCAGCAGCGGACTAATATTGTACCCCTCATGCAAGCCCCAATGAAAACACATTCCCAGCTCATAAAGTTGCAAAAAGAGACTCAAAACCCAGAGATAAGAAAATTCCCAAGTGGAATCCTTCCCCCTCTGTTCACTGTTATTAGTAGTATTACTTCTAATTGCATGATTTAGACTCATGCTCTTCGATAGGATGACAGCAGAGCTAAAGCAGGAATGCAGCAAGGAGAGAAGACATCAGGAGAGATCAGACTGGGGTCAAGATGCTGCTAAACCCCAAGGCAATGATTGCCTCTGGTCTCACTGCTTCTCAGCTGCCCATGACATTTATTTGCTGGCAGCAGAGTGAATGGTATGAGGGCTGAAGCAGGAGTGGGGGCTGAGAGCTGGAAAGCACTGCAGTGCCAGTATAGCCCTGGCAGGGATGTGGTGCTCATGCCATATAGGATGCTCCCCTTAGGCAGGACTCAAGCCTTGGAGCCTGACCTGGGCTCTCAGGCGATGACAGGAGATCTTAGCTTGGTCACGTGAACCATCCATGCAGCCCACACATGCAGTAACTCTCACCATAAAGCAGTGGACTATAGCAAAAGTAGTCCAGCCCCCACATCACAGGTCAAAAGGAAGCACAGGGCCCAGGGGATACATTTAGCTGAACAGGAGTGGTGCAGGGGCAGAAAGAGTACCCAGGGGTACTCCAGAGCAGACTGAGCCTGTTGCTGTATAGCAGAAGAAGGGATGAAATCAATCACATGTATTCTTTCTGAATCAGCAGCTCAGCTGCTCTTGGGACCGCTGAACAAAAACTGGAGCTTGCTCTCCAAACCAGCCAGCTCCTTCCCCACCACTGGGCTTGTCACACCATGTGTGTGGACCACTGGCCGATCTGCCTCAGTCTGCAGTACCCATTTTCCATTTTCTCCATCCCCCTGTCTTCCCCTACAAATCACTGCTAAGATGAGCTGTCCCATTGGGATCAATGGCAGCCATGCTATAGTGTGCAGGGTGCGCAGGCTGGTTCTCAGTGCTGAGAACTGATGACATTGCCAACAGGAGCACTGTGTCAATACAAAGGAGAGGCTCCTAGTTTTGCTATTGCACTGACTCATCTCCATTCTGAATGGGGAAACAGGGGCAGGGAGCTTTGATGCAGACAGCACACAGCAGGCTGTGGGCTCAGCACAGCTCAGCCCAGGGTGATGCATCTCTCCTGCCTGTCAGTGAGTCTGCACATCCCTTGAGAAATCCAATGGTGGCTCTCAATCAGGAAAGTTACTCACCTAAGCTGTAACCTGAATCGCTTACAGGGTAAATGCTACAAGCTGTGCTGTGATGGTGCTGAGTGAAATCCACCCCTGCAGAGCGGGTCTGTAACAGGACCGGTACACTCGTTTGCATCACAGGACAGGAATGATGTTCTGCTTATTCCTGTAAGAGAAGAATTGTCACCACGGGGGAAGTGCAATAGTGAAAAAAAAGCTTACAAAGAGATCAAATATTCATGTGCAATCTCTTGGTCTGGAGTGTATTTCATAACGAGAGATGGAGTATTTTATCAGCTAGCAGGAGGAGGGAGTACCGCTAACTCGCAGTATAAACAAGCTCTGCGCAGGAGGGTCAGCCCACAGACGTTTATCCATCCATCAAAACCATTTGACTTTTTGCCCTTTTTTCTGGCAAAGGGGACTGGTAACTTCTCCCTGCGTGGGAGCAAACAAGGTGTATGCAGCAGTGATTGATTCACCTGGTGTTCAAGACACATCAAAGAGCCCGCTTGCTGCATTTTGAAGCCTAGTGAACAATTTATAGAAGAGTTTGTAAAGATAAACACTGAGAGATTTATGTGAAGCAACACAAAACATGTTTTTGGCTGCAGAGATGAAGAAATGTTCAAGGACTTGCAAGCTATATAGCTTAGGTTATTTATGAAAGTGTTCCTGTTCAGTGGGATTCATTCTGGGTCTTCATTGCACTTGGATCTGCCTCTGAAAGGCTGCAAAGCAAACAAGCACAACAGGACCCATCACCTCTGTGTTGTCTCAAAGGGGTTTGAGTGTTGAGGTTTAAAAGAGGAGGTTTATCACAGCCAGGGCTGAGGACAGGGAGAAGCTGAGAGTGAGAAGGAGCAGCAACATGAACAGAGATGGAACATCTGGAGACGGGGCTCTGATGGGGCTGGGTGAGTCCCTGGAGAGATGCTGAGCAATAGTTCAGCAAAGAAGTGACTTCGTCTGCAAACCCGTGACCCCACTGTTCCTGGCTGGTGTGGAGGGAGGGGAGGAGGCTGTCCTGCGTTGAGTGTCCTGCCAGCACTGCTGGCATGTCTCACCCCAGCTGGAGATAGAGATCGGCTGTTCTAAGCCAACTTGTGATTGCTCCTAGGCCTTAGGTTCCCTTTCTTGGCACAGGAGCGCAGGGCTTGGGATTTGCTTAGCAATTGGTTGTCCTGTCCATGGGAAGGATATCTTGCCCTCATGTGTGCTTACCGCGTGGGCTATTTTATTTATGTTGATAAATAAATGTGCAGTTGAGCCTGCACATTTATATTTAGTAAGAGAGGCCATCACAGATGTAGTAAGCTAAAGAAGAGGCTGGAATAAGATGTGTCGAGGTTAGGGAGTGGCACGAGTGAGAATTGAGGAGGCTGGAAGCAACTCTAGGCTGCGTGAATGTGAATGCCAGCAGCTCCTGCTGCTGGCAAAAGGACCAGTAGGTGAGGTCACCTGTGGATGTGAACATGGGTCAGATCCAGCTTTTTGATTCAGGCTCTACTTTAAGCATTCTCACAAGTGGAGACTCATTTAAATATGACTTGGCTGTGCCCTGCCAGCAATTTCAAAAACAACTAATTTTCCTCCACCCAGCCTCAGTGAGGGTGCTCCAGACGTTGTCACTGGACAGTGACAAGGCTGCATGTGGGCTGAGGTGCACTGGGTCACCCGAACTCTCTGACTGAGCTTGCTGAGAGGGAACACAGGAATGATGCCAGCCTAGCCCTGCCTTGCCCTCCTGTGAGCTGCCTTTGTTCCTAAGCTTGCTGTTGAGAGTGATGCTCTGAAAAGCCAAGAATTCAGCACAGATCAGAGGACAAGTGGCTGCGATTACCTTTGGGCTAATACCAACGCAGTTTGTGAGCAATGCACAGCCCCCAGGAGCTCTGAGATGACACAAGCACCTTTACCCAATTTATCCCTGCATCTTCTTTTCAAACAGACACAACCTAAGATCAAGTTTATAATTTCTGGCTATCCCATCATTTTGGGTAGAGGCAGGTGTGAGGTTTCCCACTGCAGTGCTCTCAGCCATGCTCTCCTCTGGTGCAAACCCCTGAGAAGGGGAAGCTGCCTGTGAGAGCAACGTGATGACAGTTGGGAGCGGACTGTGCATTCCTCCTCCTCCCACACCCGGGTGTCTGGCTTGCTTTTGTCTTCTGCTTATGAGAAACACTCTATGAGGCAGCACTTGCTTTCTGTTGGGGATACTTTTTAAAAATGAAACATTAGGTTGCATTGGTGCTCAGTAGCCCATCGTGGGCATGGGGTGGCTGTTGGCTGTCCTTTCACCTCACCAGCACTGCCCATCAGGTGTGGAAGGTAAAGGTCTGGGCTAGCCGTGAGCAGCAGGGTTCAGTCTGAGGAAAGGCTTCAGAGCAGCTGTTCAGGAAGGAGAAGCATTCTTAATTTAAAGTAATAACACACCTTGTGCTACAAACACTTTGACAAACTGTTCCAGTTAAAAAGAAAGCAAAGTTTCAGGCACACTGTTATGCAAACAGACCACATGCCTGAGCACAACATATTTGTATCTGATCATTTTACATTGCTTCAGCTTGCCTAAGTACAGCTTGCCATCATGCCCTCCAGGAATGTTCTCAGCATGTTTCTATGGGACTATCCCAACTCTCAAACCTGTGAACTAGGACTACAAACAAACATTGTTGCTCATCTACTTGCTAGCATCTCTATGTTTGTTCCCTCCCCAGCCTTTTTCATGCTTTCTAGACTACAGTTGGACAAGTTGGGATTGGGATTCTAGAAGCCCAGATGGGCTGCACCTGGGAAGTGGCCACCTCACAGGTGCAAGGTGGGCTTGGCAGGTTGTGGTGGCCTATGGGAGCACAGCAGGGTACTTAAATATCAATGGCAAGGGGTAAACAAGGTTTTCTGGGAGATGTCTGGGATTCATTCCTGGGTAGCTGAACATAGCCACCCTTTTTAAAGTGGGCCTTGTGTGCACGTTCTCCCCTACTACTGCTGTCTCTTGATGCCTGGCTTTGGAGGTAAGGCAATGGCTACGTTTTTTTTTTTTTTTTTTTCATTTTGTTACCCTTTCTAAAGGTGAGTGCACCATCTAGGAAAGAGTGCTACCCTGAAGGTTGGAACACCTGGGAGAACAGGAGACTGTGCCTAGCTCAGATGGAAAATATGGGGGTCAGTACCTGGGTAGGCTGTAGTGGGTGAATGCCTCTGGTGGGTCTGGGCCTGCTGATGTTCTCCATTGTAGTAGGCTCAACCTTGCTTCTGTAGCAACTCTGGTTCTGTTTTCCATGTACTAGCAAGGTGCTTTGGGTGAGAGAGATGTTTAAGTGTTGCATCTGTTCAGGCTGCCTTGATTAAAAACAAAACAGAGGCTTCAGGCTTACACGCTTGAGCTGAGTTGTTGCTTTTTGTACCTGTACTGTTAGGAGTATGGTCAGGTGCAAAGATAACTGATGTCAATTAATCATCTAGGCTATGTAAGATGTTATGATTTGGTGCCTTGTATCACAGCTGCTGGTTAGCTGGGCATGTTTTGCCACAGTTCAAGATTTCAAGATTTGGTTCTGCAGTTGACATGGAGTGGAACTAAGTTCATAAAACACCTTCTTTGTGTGTATGTGAGGAGGAGTGGATCTGTTTTTGCCAGCATTTCCAGTGGCAGGTAGCTGGCTGCAGCTCTACCAGTGTTCCTCCTGAAGTCCTGTTGGAGCCTGTCTATGTCCATGAATAGCTTTGGTCCCCACTGGAAATGTTTTTTTTTCCCTATTATAAATATCTGGTAAGAACATAGTGTTCAGTGCAGCTCATTCCTTCCTTTAGTAATAACAACAGAGCAAATCAAGCTTTTATGAATTTGATGCCGGCAGCTTTGTGTGTTCCAGGCTGTCCTGTGGCAGAGAGGGCTGTGCTGGTGCAGTGAGGACAGAGCTTCTTCTCCTGTGTTTTTGTTGCAGGCTGTGCTAGATTCTTGCTCAGCTGTCCTATCCCCACCAGACCTTGTGTAGTTGCTGATCTGTGCAGTTTGTGAGCTCAGTTCCCACAGCAGTAAGGGCAGTGAGCTGCTTACCTGCCCAGCCTGGGAGTGTTCCCTAAGCAAACAAACAGG
The DNA here is from genome assembly GCA_016647715.1 of Pavo muticus. Taxonomy (NCBI): domain Eukaryota; kingdom Metazoa; phylum Chordata; class Aves; order Galliformes; family Phasianidae; genus Pavo; species Pavo muticus. The sequence goes on along the minus strand of JACDJE010000490.1, from coordinate 157,521 downwards.
GCCCACAGACCACCCATTAGCCAGCAGCCTGTTCCCATTAGCAGAGCACCAGCAATCCCCCACTATGAGAAGGCGGACTGCCCTGTGCCCTCTGAGAAGAGCTTTAATTATGAAGAGGGTGAAAAGTGCTTCTTCCCCAAACTTGGCAGTGTGGGACTCTTCATCCTGTGTTGTGCTTTGCTGGCAAACAGGGAATGTGGGCAGGATTTTGAGGTTCAGGCAGCCTTTGCAATGGGCTGCCAATCCTTCACAGTGGACTTTGAACTCTGAGAGGGTCTGGGGCTTAGGATGCCAATTTGACATCCTTGAAGGCTTCCTCTTAAGAGTATCAGCAGATACAGTCTTTGCTCAATGCCACTGCTTGCTTTGACAGCTTCACAGGTTGGGTCCAGTATTTTCAGTTAGTAGATGAGAAATGAGTTGTGGTGGGACTGCAGGATTGTGAGTCCTCTGTGACTGTTATCCCCTGTGGTAAAACTTGTTTTTAATGCTTGCTTTGAACTGTGTACTGAAGTTAATCTTTTTCAGGGAGTCAGGCAGAGAAAGAGAGGTGGAATTCTCTTAAATTCAAACTCACAATGCAATTGTTCCACTTTTAACTGAATATGTCCTTACAGTAGCTTCAAGAATGCTTGAAAGATTCTCAGCTTTAACAAGGCAACACTTTGTGTGAGAATACTGCCACAAAGCCACCAATGTTAGCCTCCAGGCTGTAAAGTAAAGCGAGGGAAGATGATACCCTTTCTTAAGTAATTTAATCTGTGCTGGTGAGGGGGATTTAGGGGAACTAGCTTCCAACTTGGTATGATGAGAGAGAGATAGAAGTGGAGACAAGATTTGATTTGGTGCTCTGTGACCTTGATAAAAGCAGGCACAACAAATCACTGCTGGCTTAGAAAATTCACATCCCTAACAGGCAGGAGGTGGAAGTGCTCCATCTTTTGAGAAGAACCTCCTGTTTCTTACTTGCCTGTTAAGTTAGCAGCTCCCGAAATAGCAACCTATAGTAGCTGCATTCATAATTAGAACTTCCAGTGTTCAGGCCCTGCAGTCGCTTTGACCTCTGTCTCTCCATGAACATCCATTTCAAGGGATGCTTTCCCTGCTCTCAGGGGAGAGCCCTGGGACTCAATCCCATCAAGCTAATAGAAGGTCATACAATAGTCATAAAAATATTATAGATCCCTCCCACATTCCTCACCCCTGGTTAAACAGTGCAACCGGGAACAATCAGAAGTTTGTAGCAGGGCAACTAATAAATCTGGAAAGGTATTCAGCAGAACTGAAGCTATGCAGCTGTTGGGGTGGACAGTGGGTATGCATGGATGGCTATGATGGGGGGGGAACACCTGGGAGAACAGGAGACTGTGCCNGGGGGGGTCTTTTTCCCCTGTAACAACTTGGAAACAAATCTGTACTTCAGGAGTATCATTAGAAGAGTAAATGTTTCATTTGATAAAAGGCATTGTTTATTCCTTAGCAGTTTTGTATAGTAATCCTCTAAATTCAGTGAATTTGAAGTAGGTTTGCAGAATTGTTGTTCTACTCATTCACTTTCTCAGGAGTGGCTTATGAGTTATGGAGTTTATCCTGTATCTGACCCATCCCATAGCAATCTCTACCCTAAAGTTCTGTGCTGTCCTTGCTGAGGTCTTACTGCTGCCACAGGGGAAGTTTTTAGCTTTGTCACCTGGATCCCAGGAGCAGTGGACAATTCAGTACAGTACATCTTTTCAGTACAGAGCATCTGCAATGTCTCCAGCCTGCTGAATCCTCTCCTACCAAGAACTGTTTTGCTGCTCTCCATGAAGCTTTGGTATAACTTAAATGAGCCTGCTTCTGTCAAAACTGATGGCAGTTTCTTGTTACAATGGTACTGAAGAGTACAAAATAGCCTCAAAATACATTAGACTTGACTGTATGAAAACCACTGAAAGCTGTTTACTCTTCTGTTTATTTGTTTTTTATTGCATGCAAACTCCTTGTTGAAGTTAATCAAGTTTAAAAAAAAAAAGGGGGGGGAAGTGAAATGAGTTGCCTATAATACCAGAGGTGAGAAGTTCAGGCTCTTCTCCAGCTTGAGCTTCCCCTCTATTTTGAATCCTGTGCACAACTACGTTCTCATTTCCTTGCTGTCATGTGCCTGCTACCTTGTGTACTGAAGTGGTCAGCAAAACAAACCTTGTGTAGCCCCACTGGGGTACCTAATATAGCTTAAACTCCTACCACGGTGCTTGTTTTTGGGCTGAGTTGACCTTTACAGCCTTGTTTGAAGTGTTTCCACTGATAAAAGATGGCCATGGCTGTATTTCCAAACAGTTTATCCATGGGTAGCAAGTAACTGGGAGTTAAGGGTGTTGGCAATGTCTACAGATGTAGTTAACAATTTAAGAATCTGGTGTATGCTCTTTTCATTGACTCTACTGCAGTGTGTTCATATGGGCATTCACACAAAGGAGCAGGTTGCCAGGCTGCGTGGCTGGTGGAGGTCAGAATCTATAAAAACTTTATCTGGAAGTAAAATGTTCTGCTGCTATCACTGCTTAGCCTGAAATTATGTGTGCAGAGTGTGTATGTGATGAGAGATGACTCCTGCTTCTCCCCAAAGTACTTTTTGGCTACATTTCAGGGGTTAGGGTGAGGAAGAGTCAGCCACACTACCTGGGAGGAGGTGAGTCTGACTCCTCCTGCCCCTGCAAGCTGGTGGGGAGCCCCTGGTGCAGTTTTGGGGCACAATGCATGAATGAGTCTGAGCATCCCAGTTGGTCTGGGTCCAGGCTGGTACCTGAGAGGGGCCCCTCTGACCCCTGCTCACCTGAGGGCTGGACATGAGGAGAAGAGACTCTGTGGAAGCAGCTTCACTGGAGAGGCTTCTGTGGAGACAGGCTCTGGAGCAGAGCCAGACACTGAAGAAGGAAACAACTAACTTCTCTTTGTTGAGCTTGTAGTACAGGAAATGTGGTCCTCTGGGACATGTAAATAGAGGCATGTCAAGTTAGTGCTGTGCTTGCCCAAGCGCTCCCTGGATCCAGGGTCTCTCTATTAAGCAGGCAGTTGGCTGGGAGATGCTGTGTTGGGGATGGTATCTGTTCCTATGGCTTCTTCCACATCATCCCATCAATTTGTTCCCTCTGTGGTAAGTGAAGGGCAGTAGCACTGTAAAATGATTGGTATGAGTTTTCATCTGATTCCTTTAGCTTTCCACATAGCCCTAGCATGGTCAGTATCATCTCCATAGCTGTGCTTATAGCACAGTGAACACACAGCACTTAGCAAGGATTTGCTGATGGTAAGAGTCTGCTGGGTGACTGCTGGGCAGAAGCTGCTTGAAGAACCCATATTCCTGCCTTTGGCTTTATTTGGCTACACCAAACCTGTGTCTATAGTAAGTGTAGTGCCTGAGATATGTCAAGCATGTCGAAGGGTAAGTAGCTTTTCATTGCCAAAAAAAAGCGGAGTAGGAATCCCAAAGGGCTTGGCTGCAGGAGTTGCACTTAGTGTGCATGAGAAGTGCCCTGTTTTTTACTTCCTAACATGTTTTGTTATTGTGTTAATAATTTTTTATCAGAGTGTTGTTTCTTGCCATGCTTTGGCTCAAGCAGATGCAAAACACTGTCCTTCTAAATGAAGAAGCAGCTGTGTGTGCTAGCTGGCTTTGCTTTGCTTGGTTTTCAGAGGAAAGTCTAGGGAAAGGGGAACCCAAGAGCTCAGCTGTTCCTAAAACATTACTGGTGATAAAAGCTAACAGACACAGCAGGGATGTTTTTGAAGCAGGCATCTGTGGGATTAAGTTCTCTTCCCTGTGCGGAGCTCAGCACTTGAGTGCTCACAGCCTCCCTGGGGGCTGCCTCCTTCTCTCTACAAAGCCCTGGAGAGGAAGAGTCCTCCCTTCTAGGCAGTCTGAGGCAGGCAGTGGGAGGGCAGGGAGGGGTTGAATGCAGCCAGGACTGCCTGTATCACTGAGATAGGCTCACTGCTTCAAAGATTTGGAAACGAAGACATGTTTCCTTTAAGGCCTGTATTGACTGAACAAGAACTCACCTCACTTCTGTCCATGACATGGCAGCATTGCATCCTGTTTGGGCAGCTAGATGTGAAATATCAATGAAATGTGCAGCAGCTGATGGCACAAGATTTTAAAGTTCATGGTGCTCAGCTGAAGGCTGGTTTCACTGCTGAAAAAATGCCAGACTGCCTTCCAGGACTAGTATCACCTTGGGATCAATAGTGCTAATTGATGTAGCACCATAAGTCCCTGCTAACTTCATCCCCAGTTGTTTGGCTGGGGGATAGCATGAGTGGGTGAGGTGACATTCCCGGTCTCCCTGTGTTGGTAATTGCCCAGCAATGCAGACATTTGGTGCTGAAGTGGAGCTCTTGGTAGCAGGCTGATCATATCAAGTGCTTGCTGGCAGCATTTCTGAGAGCCAAACTCAGAGTGAATGATAAAGTGTTTTTCCATTCCCTGGAAAGTACATGCTCCCAAACTGCTTTACTTGCTGCCCCACTATTCATGGCACATGGAGGATTTGTTTATGTTAGGCTGTGTAAGAAGTATCTATGTGTTATCTCAGAGCTGGGCAGATTAACCCTGAGGAAGATTTACTTAAGTGTAAATCAAAGGCTTTGTTTTCTTGGATTGTTCTTTAGTGTCTTGAGTTGAAATTCATCATGCTACCCCTGTAGCACTCCAGTGTTTTGAGGGAATTTGGAATCTTTGCCATCTATTACAGTTTGTAACCAGATAGTGCTTCCAGTCTGGTTACAGGCTGTAATATATTGCATTTTGTTCTATTCTTGAGATTTCTGCTCTACTATCTTCTATGCAATTTTTGTTATTCATGATATCAGAGCTCTGAAGCTTTCATGAGAGCTGAGCAAGTAAAAAAGAACCCAAAATTGTAACATGCACCCTTGTTGTGTGAACTGGCCCCATATCAGCCCTAAGCTGAACCTGTATGCAGCTGATGTACTGAGGGTTGTATTAAACCAATCTTTCTACCCAGAAGCAGAAATACCCTGCCATGGGTGTTGTGATTTGCTAGTTTCCTGAAGTGCTTCATGAGGGAGTTACAATGGATTTATATTGCATAAAATGCGTTTGTTCTTTTATATTCCTTGCTGCATGTATTAGATCACTCCCTGCATTTTATCACTTACCCATAGTTAGCAGCGTGCTGTGCTGCTGCATCTGCACCAGGAGTATGAAATTGTTGGGAGCCACAAAATTCCCCTATGCCCAGCAGCTCCATTACCTAGGTAACTAGAACAGTATCAAGCTGCTGCCAGTTCTCATACCTTGTGAGTACCTCCATGCAGAGAAGGCTTTAGGAGTGGGTAACATTTGCACCTCCCAGATTCTCATTTTACATATGAATGTAAGGAGAATCTAAGTCTCAATATATTGACAGCTGGAGGTTGGGAGGTCCAAGAAATGTTGACAGAGCTTTAGAGATTCCCCAGAACAACACTGTGGGTCTGGGTTATTTAGGGAGTTGGGCAGGATCAGTCCTGGGTGTTGACAGATATTTTATGGTTTGTGTACACCAGCTTGGCTTCCTGGGCTGATCCCTACCTCCAGTGCAGTTTGGAGGCATTCCTGATGAGAAATGAAGTCCTGGCTCCTCTGCATCTGTACGGCAAGCAGGAGATGCTGTTGTCTGCTTTTTCCAGCAGTGGTGAGCACTTCTCAGTTGATTACATGTATGCAAGTCGGATCGCTGATGTATAATCAAATGGCTAGCAGTTGCTGATTCAGCTTTTTGGTTTGATAAGTGAAGAGGTCCTGAGCTTGAGCTCCACATCTGGCTGTCTGGGAGGAAGCTGAATGCAAGGGGATGGTCTTGAGGAGAGGGAATTGAGACTTGGCCAAAGGTGTTGGGATCACAGGGATGGATGGAACGCCAGGTGCAGGATCAAGAACGGTGTGATTCCAGCAATGGGACAGAGTTTAAGAGATGGAAGGATAATTAGCCAGAGCCCCGGGAGTCGTTTAATATGTCTTGAAGTGTTAGGAAGCATCTTCCTTTGAGACTTAAATAGCTGTCAGGACAAGGAAATGTTTTGTTTGCCATGTCACATCAAACTAGGAATGGCAAGATATCCAAACCAAATTAGCTTCTTCAACCTAGCAGAAGGTTGAGAATCACCAGCCAACAATTTCCTGAGATGTTCCTTTAATTTCTTCAGGTTGCTAGCATGCAAAGTTTCTGCCTCCATTTATACCGAGGATCATTTTCTCTCCCTTCTGGCTTGGCGGTCACCAGCAACATATTGTTCCAGCAATCATCACCTTGCCTTTGTCTCAAAACATACTGTCAGTATATTGACTGCACTTATAAAGGGTATTGCTTGCAGAATTCAACTCTGCAGGAGTTTGTAAGATGGCCTTTTCTACTGTGATGAGATAGTTTATGGATTTAATGTCTTCAACATAATGATGAATCTGCTTCTGCATTTGTCCCAGTTGTACATGAGTATATCTGGAGGACACTGTTTAGTGTGGTCTGTCGTCAGTCAACTCCTCTCTTTTTCTACACTGTAAGTTTGTTTCAGAAGCCAACAGCAATTCAGACAACTCCTGTGAGCAAGGAGTTAGCTTCTGCTCAGATTAAAATATCATTAGCAAACTGTTATGGAGGCACTTTTTTCAGAAGCAAGTTAATTTTGGACAAGAGGCAGCTTTGAGCTAATCAATTCAATATTATGTTATTGTTGACCAGAGTGAAAATAGCTCCTCTGCTAGAAGAAGCACAGCAAATTCTGTTCAAAAAGAACAGGAAAAGAAATACAATTGTCTGGATCTACCTGAGACACAGTTAATTGCAGCTGGCATAGAGTTGCATTTCTCAGTTATTCTATTTTAAGTGAGAACATGCTGGATATTTCATTCTTCAGGGTTCTTTCCACTTACACTGTGACTAGGGATGATAACTTCAGTCTTACATTCTGCTTTGCATGTCATCTCCCAGATGTATTTTATCTCTGTCCTGATCTTCTTGGCATAGTTCTGTGCCTTGTCTCTTTTCACCTGGTCCAAGGTAATGTCTCTCGTGCACATCAGATGAACACAAATTCTTTCAGAAGTCTGCCTCCAGTCCAATGTAAAATTAATTGCTCTGGCCCAGCCTTTTCTTCCACAGACTGCATCATCTGCTCTGGAGTTAGTTACAAGGAGATGTTGCTCCCCTCTTGCATGGCTATAAAGCCTAAAAAAAAAAAGCTATTTCCACTTAAAATTGTCTGACATGATGTGGCTGGTTGACTTGAGCTATTAAGTGCTTGACCCTGTAGTTGACATGGTCTCAAAGCCTTTGACATGGTCTCTCTCAGTATCCTTCTGCAGAAACTGGCTGCCTGTGGCTTGGACAGTTTTACCCTCTGTTGAATAAGGAACTGGCTGGAGGGCCGTGCTCAGTGGGTGGTGGTCAATGGAGTTAAGTCCAGCTGGCGACCTGTTTCAAGTGGTGTCCTCCAGGGGTCGGTGCTGGGGCCCATCCTGTTTAATATCTTTATTGATGACTTGGATGAAGGTATTGAGTGTACCCTGAGTAAGTTTGCAGATGACACCAAGTTGGGAGGTGGTGTCGATCTGCCTGAGGGTAGGGAGACCCTGCTGAGGGATCTAGATAAGCTGGGTCGCTGGGCTGAGGTGAATGGGATGAGGTTTAACAAGGCCGAGTGTCGGGTCCTGCACTTTGGCCACAATAACCCCATGCAGAGCTACAGGCTTGGGGATGAGTGGTTGGATGACTGTGAAGAGGAAAGTGACCTGGGGGTGTTGGTTGATGCTCGGCTGAACATGAGCCGACAGTGTGCCCTGGTGGCCAAGAGGGCCAACGGCATCCTGGCCTGCATTAGAAATAGTGTGGCCAGCAGGGAGGTAATCGTCCCCCTGTACTCAGCACTAGTGAGGCCGCACCTCGAGTACTGTGTTCAGTTTTGGGCCCCTCACTACAAGAAAGACATTGAGGCCCTGGAAAGAGCCTAGAGAAGGGCAACAAAGCTGGTGAGGGGTCTGGAGCACAAGCCTTATGAGGAGCGGCTGAGGGAGCTGGGATTGTTTCCTCTGGAGAAGAGGATGCTCAGGGGAGACCTCATTGCACTTTACAACTTCCTGAAGGGAGGTTGTGATGAAAAAGGGTCTGGCCTCTTCTCCCAGGCAAATAATAGGACCTGAGGAAATGGCCAGAAGTTGTACCAAAGGAGGTTTAGGTTGGACATTAGGAGAAACTTTTTCTCTCAGAGGGTGGTCAGGCACTGGAATGGCCTGCCCAGGGAGGTGGTGTAGTTGCCATCCCTGGCAGTGTTCAAGAGGCCTCTGGATGAGGAGCTACGAGATCTGGTTTAGTAGCTTGTGGTACTAATAGGAATGGGGAGGTGGTTGGACTAGATGATCTTGCAGGTCGTTTCCAACCTTGTGATTCTGTGATTGGCCCAGATTTAAAACCAGGTTCCCATTTTGTACCTGTCAAAAACTTAACAGTACAGATAATATCCCAACTGATGACAGGCATTTCTAAAGGGGCTGGGGTAGAAAGCTTGCTGCTGTCTCCAGCACTTGGGATTAGTGGTGTTCATGTACAAATACCTGCAGCCATTTGCAGGCCTTGTATGAGAAATCAGGCTGAGGATTTCACTAAATCTGTAATCCTTTACTTGCATATCTATGACTGGGCAGAAGCAAACACATAAGATTTGCAGGTATTCCCACGTCTTGGAAGTATTCACTTCCAATGTAAGATCTATTTAAAGGAAAAAAAAATCTTGCTGTCTGGTATTTCTTTGAATTCTGGGAAAGATGTAGTGCTCTGTGAATGGCCTTGTGAAACTCACAATAAGCAATTCCCCTGCCAGGACTGACCCACAGCTCCTGTCCCAGCCACTATCTGAATTTACCTGGTCTCCCCTTCTGGCTTTGTAGGTGGTCACCAATTCAGCCTCTTTGTATCCTTGTTGCTTAGGCCCAGCTACTGACTTTTGATGTTAAGCTCTGCCCAACACTGAGGAGAAACAAAGCATATGGAATTTTCAAGAGAATTTTAGGGCTCAAATTATTCTGCCTCGAAATTCCCTTTTGAGTGCTATGCTGTTTGTTGTCCTAGTTAAGTGCTTCAAATTCCCTTCCAGATGTTTTCACAAGCTTCTTCCCCTAGGAGGTGCTCTGAGACAATTTCCTGCTGATGATGAACTGGCAAGTCTCTTCTCAGGTTTGTCCCTTCAATCTCTCTTTAAACTAAATCAGGACAGTATGTCAGCTTTTTGTTAGTAGTTTTTTTTTTTTTTTTTTTTTTTTTTTTTTTTTGCTATAGTCTAATGCCTGACATCTGAGAAACTCACCATGAATAGAATTGCTTTAGTTTGATTATTTTGTAACCAGAACTTGAGAAGGAGGAAAGGAAAAAGCATTCTGGAAGGAGTGGAAGTTGCAGCCTGAACCTGCTAAAACAAAGAATGCTATAATGCATTGTTTCAACTGTAAATCCAGGCAAATATCCTTTCAGAATTTGCTCTGGGATTGATGCTTGGCAGAAAATCATGACTAAGACAGGGATATTTTTGGCCCCAGTTAGGATTTCCCTTCATTATGTAGCCAAGTGCAAAACCACCATCCAGCTGCATTGCTAGTTGTAGCACTGACCTTTTTACCTTATTGAACCATAGTTTGACTCTTAATTGAAATTGCTGTATAATTACACCTTATGTCCCATAGGACACTTGTCTGTCTCATAAAACCAGCACAACATATTGGAACAATCTGTTTGCAAAGTGATATGAACCATGTGGTGAGGAATGGCTGCCTCTCATCTCTGCTGGCGGTGGTTCCTCCCAGGCAGTATGGCCAGAGCCACCATGGAGGAGTGAGGTGTGCACTGGGGTGACACACCAGAGAGATTTCAAGGGAGGTGGCTCTTCCCTTGAGCTGGCCTTCTAGAACCTTCCCATGGAAGGCAAGCCGAGCCCCCACAGTTTTCAGGAAAATGTCCTTGATCTTATGGCAGGAAGATGCATCTGTGGAAATAGTGTGGTTCTTCAGGCTGCTGTTAGGGGTTAGATGACCATGTGCATGCGCAGATACACCCTGACATGGAGCAGCAGGAAATCCTGGCTCCAGCTCTGGCATCTTGCTCCTGGCATGTTTCAAACTTCTGATAGGAAAGGTACCCAATTCCCAACAGCCTCACTGCTCTCTCCCTTGCAGAAACTTCCTGAGGGATTGTAAGTGGCTGCTGTGTTTTTTTAGCTAAGTCCCTGATCTGGGCAATTCAAATATCAGGAGTGTGAGGGCATATATATGCTGATTGTTTGTGTTCATTTATTTCCTGTTGTTCTGATGTCATCTTGGTTGAAAGAAAATGCAATTTGCACTAAAACACTCCTTGAACTTTGTGCCAAGGTATATTCCTGATATTTCTAGGGAGGATTGCTCTCTGTATCTTGCTGCTTTACCTAGGAAAGGGGATGCAGAGGGGTTTTGTAATACTGATGGCTGCAGACCCTGTCAGAAGAGAGTGGAGGGGGCCAGGCTGATCTTCAGATCAGGCATGACTATCACAGAATCATTAAGGTTGGAAAAAAACCACTAAGATCATCAGCCCCCTCCCCCCCATGCCCACTAACCACATCCCTCAGTGCAACACCTACCCTCTTCTTGAACACCTTCAGGGATGATGACTCCATCACCTTCCCCAGCAGCCTGAGCCAGTGCATCACTGCTCTTTCTGAGAAGAAATGTTTCCTAATATCCAACCTCAGCCTCCCTTGGTGCAACCTATGGCCATCACCTCTCATGTTTTCACTGGCTCTTTGGAAGAAAAGGCCAACCCCCATCTTGCTACAGCCTCCTTCCAGGAGGTGATAAGGTCTCCCCTGAGCTGCCTCTTCTCCAGACTGAACAATCCCAGTTCCCTCAGCCGCTCCACATAAGACCTGTGTTTCAGACCCCTCACAGCTTTGTTGCCCTTCTCTGGACACACTCCAGGGTCTCGCTGTCTTCCTTGCAGTGAGGGGCCCCAAACTGAACGCAGTACTTGAGATGTGGCCTCATCAGTTCTGAGTACAGAGGGATGATCACCTCCCTTCTCCTGCTGGCAACACTGTTTCTGATGCAAGAGTAGTTTAATGCTTCCTGTATAAACAAACAAGGCTAAGATGAGTTGAAAAAGAAAAAGCTACTGTAACTGCAATGGTATCTGCGAAACACTGATACAGAGAAATGAAATAGTAGCAAGCCAGTTTCTGCAGTGCAGTAGAGCTGAAATGGTAGTTATTTGGCATGATGCATGCAAAAATTCAGGGCAGTTATTTCTTCCCAAACTACCTTTAATGGTCTTGAATAATGGGAAATCCATCACTTTCCTAGACTACTCCATAGTGTAGGAGCTGCTTCTTCCTGCTGGGCTGTGTTCACTTTCTGTGGTCAGACTCATCCAGTTGTATCTACTCTGGGCCTTCTTTGTCTCAGATTCTGCTTTACACATGCCTGAGAGCTGTACAAGCAGTCTGCACCTCTCTAGGAAAGTTACCTTTCCCAGGAGGCTTTTGCCAGTGCTGAAGATGGGTTATCCATCATGATCAAAATGCCTTATGGAGACAAAGTGTGGAGTCATGGGGACTTGCCTGAAAAGTTGGGTAATTGGTTGCATATGAGGCTGGTTAATCACTGTCAAATTGTGTTGAGTGGGGAAAAGGAGTCCTGGTGGTTTGGATCTGTCTGGAGAGGATGTGCAGCCCTGTAAAGCAATTGAAAAAGATGCTGTTAGAGTTCAGCATGGTTAATGCTGGTTAAATCCTACAAACACTCTATAAAGACTGCAAATCTCTATGTCCCAAAACATGCATGTGCTCAAGATGGTGTAGGATTGATTACTGATTATTGATGTAGATGTTTGCTATTGATATTCATTAGGGGTAGCGTGGAGGAGCTGTGATGTCCCTGCTTCAAGTGGGTGCCTAAAAGTGAGCAGGAGAACCTGGGCCTTGATTTCTCAAAATAGTTACTACTTTCCTTTAGCTCTATCTTGCTGTTTTATCTGTAAATTGAGGTAATGGTCACGGGAACATGTTAAATTTAGTACTTGTGGGTCACTGAGACTGAATGCTGGTGAGTAGGATGGATGAAGGAGGTGAAAGTAAGCACTGTGCAGACAGCAAAGCTTAGGAACCCATGCTGAGCAATAGAAGTTGAAAGAAAAGAGTGAGAAGTTGTTAAATGAATTCTGTCCTTCCTGTGTGCTTACTGAGGCTGAGGTCTTGTGGAGCAATTGTCCATGATCTGTATTTTAACGCTAGCTACACTGGAAGTGTCTCTGCTGTTCTAACAGTTGTTTTGGCTTTTGTTTAATATGGCTTGAGTTGGAATGTGTTTAAATGCTCTGTAAGGAAGGACATGAGGAGGATGCTGGGGATGTGGGAGATGCTACTGCTGTTCTGTGCATAATGACTATCCTAGGCAGCTTTCTTCAACTGGGCTGCAGTGAGTCCAGCTGGGTGAGCACAGGGACAAAGTGATCAAGAGTAAACCCAAAAAATGGCAAGCCCAGCATGACAGATGCTACCTTCGGAGAGTTTCTGAAGCCAAATGAAGGCAAAGTGTTCTTTTGACTGCTGATAGAAATAATTTCCCTAATAAACCATTTGCAGTAACTTGGTAATCAGCTTCCTCTAGTTCATGTGATGCCATCTGGAAGTGCCCAGAGCCTGGTTATTAGCAACTGGCTTTCAGCTCAGCGGGAAGTCTTTGGGTTCCTCATTTGCTAATCAGAGAAGCAGGCAGCCACTGTTGTTGGGGCTCTCACAGTGTGAGAGCATTCTTACAGGTGAGGGCAGGACTACTGCTCCAGTTCCCAGCAGCATCCTATCCATTCTCCTGTACATGAACAGTGGGCTATGTAACATCCTCCATGTGAAACAAGCAGGTGAGCTGTTCCCCATTTCCCTGCTGGGGCCTTTTAGGCCTGGGATTGTCCAAGGGGCCTGGGGAATGCAGCAGTTGGCTCCCACAGTCGGTTGATACTAAACTCCTATGCATGCAGTTTGAAAGGCCCATGAAAGGTCTGGGCTTTTGTACCCAGAGCACTACTATTTTTCTTCCCACAGAGGAGAGAAGGGAGTTCAGAATTTTCAACTGTTAAGAGAAACCTGTAGCAAAAATCAGTCTGCCAATCTTATGTGCTGTTTTGCCCGGGAACTCCCTGTGAAGACAAACAAATAACATGCAAACTTTCTAAGCCATATATTAGCTGTGATTTCCCAAGGAAAACAAGGATGACATTTCTAAACATATATTATTTGGGTGCCATATCTGATTAGCCAGAAACTTCTGCTACAGAAGAATCAGGCAAGAGATCACATAGGATAAGTTTCAGGCAGACATCATCCACTTGGAGGGGAATATTGGAGCAGAGCATCTGGTGGTGAAAAAGAGTTAAAATTCCAACAGGAGGATAATCACTGCTCTTCCAGTGCAACCTCCATAGCACTGCTGACAGGGAGGAATGATCCCCCTGTTTGCTGCATTGGGTGAGGGTGCTGAAGGCTGACCAAATGGCATCACTCACCAACTCATTCCTCCAAGGGTGTTCAGGTAATGATAAAGACCAGTGGAATGTGGAGAGAGCACACTTTAAAGAACTTATGATCACTCTGAGCATGGAGCCTATTTCCATTTATCAGAAGTGTTGCAGTTTTTCCACTGATGGACTTGATGAATTTGGCTCTTCAATGAAAAGAAACTTACTTAATGGCAAACCTGGTGTATATTGCAGAGTATAAATTCATAAAGAAGATGAAGAATAAATCCTTCTTGCTCCTGGCAAGTATGTACATTTTTAAAGAAACGAACATTGCTAATCCTTCATCTTTGCAAATATGAGTTAACCATCTGGAACTCAGTTCTCTTCAAATAATTGTTTCAAGTACAAAACCAAAGTCACCTTCCAAGTGCTGCCTTTCTCTTATTTCCCATCTGAATTCTGAGCACATTTGTCTGGGACAAATTCTACTGCTTCCTGTATTCACAAAATGGCTGGAAAAACTGAACAAAACCTTTTCCTTAGTAATGTGACTAGATGTTCAATGTCCAGGACCATGTCCACAGCAGAACCGCAGCCATAGTTTGCACTGATGCAAACCCATCCTCCCCTTCCTTCTCACTGTTTGGCTGACCTGGTGACACTGCTTCCAAAATTTTTCTTCACTTAACTGATGAGGCTTAAGTATAAAATCCAGCATTCTCGTCTTCTGTCCTGAATGCTTACTCTGGACAAAACATCCTACACTGGAAGAGGTAGGGTAAAAATCACAACACTTGGAAAAAACAGTGTGATTTCTTTTAGAATTTGTCCTATACTTTAGATTTTTGAAGAATAGCTTTCATCAGTCTTCCCAAGAGTGCTTCTAAACAAGTTTTCTGCTAATGTTCACAATGAGATTGGGGCAGCCAGAAAATCTGAAACTAAAGAAATCACTCACTGTCTTTGTCAGTGGGGAAGTAGAAGAAAATAAAATAGCATTTGTTAAGAAAATATTTTCTGGGAGGTGTTGTCCAGGCACTCAGATACTATTAGCACAGTGTTGAGAGGAGTCCTGGCTTATATTTGGTTTATTTTTTCAACTTGTTTACATGCTTGTAAGTGTTGAGAAAGGCTTTGTGAAACTGGATCTTTTACTCATTGCTATATATTTCATATTACAGCTTTCTCTACAGGTAATTATTTTGTGCATCTTGATGTTGGTGTTTTTTGTTTGTCGTAGTTTGCCAGCAATTTATGTCTTTCTGGGGCCTTGGCTGTAGACTGTAGCTTTCTCTGTGATTACCACTGATTTAGTAAAGCACTTATGTTCTTATTTTGAGCATACAGGACCAGCTGTTGACTTCAAGGGTCAGCCCTTAAATTTACTGTTAGATCTGTGTGGTTTACTGGATTGTGGTGTAATCTGGGAGTGATCTCCAACAGAAGTGATACTGAGTAATTAATGTATCATTTGGAGATTAAGAAAAAAATATATACGTAGCGCTTGTCTGTCCAGGTAAGTCTTAAGGGTTGCATCTCAGCTACATTAATGCCTGCAGCAGTCTGAGATGAGGTGCTCAGCTCTGAGTTTGCTGGTCAAACAGTCTGTCACTGGCATGGATATGAGAACTTCTGAGACCTGGACCCAGTCCCAGGAAGACTCATGGGGACAATAGGAAGGTGTTAATCTGTGAGCAGTCAGTCTGGTAACAGCAGATAAGGCTCCTGGTCAGCTATTCTGTTCAGTCATATGGCATTTGGTACACGCAACCGCAACATATGTGTAAATCCAAAGTGATCTTGGTGCTGAAAGGAGATGGTAAATCCTTTGGAGCAGAGGGGAGTTCTGGTTTAAAAGCAAATATAGAAAAACTGTCCTATATTACTATGCACCTTATTCTTTACCAGAGTAAATCAGAGAACTGCCCTTCCTTAGTCTGTTTCCATCCCTGCAGTCAATATATTCCATGTTCCTGCATATAGGAGAGGAAAAGATGGTGAGAAGTGGGAGACTGCTGCTATTTTCACTCTTTTCCAATTGCTTCTTGCAAATACAATGTTGGACCTTGTCAGTGGGGAAGAGAATAGTTCTGGGAGTGCAGCAACACATCAGAAAATCTTGCCAGAAGTTTTCCATCAAAACTCATCGAGTTTCCCCAGGAGCCTGGAGAAAGATCTGGCAGACAGGTAATAAAGACAGTTCCAGGTTGAAATATTTATAGTATGGGCAAATAGGAGTCTTGAAGCTAATCACCAGCATCTTGGTTTACGACCAGACCATGGACTTCAAATGTATGCAAAAATATTAAAAACCTCCCTTTACTGGCAGTGGTTCCTCAGCTTATCACTTTGCCTTACATGGTGTGGAAGCAGGAGAGCTGCATCCTCAGGAAAATTATTTTTCTGCCCTTCTGAGGATATGTGAGAAATATAAGTGCATCATTGTCTTGTGGCTGAATATTCCACATGGAAGTTATTAGTCACTTCATTAGGAACTTAACTTTTGTGACAGATCAATACATACATGCTTTATACTGGCTGGCTTGCATCTATTTTATAAACTTGAGCTCCTTATATGACAGTTGGTTGTATGTGGCAGAGTTGTTACATAGAATAGTTTTAAATGAGTTTTATGACTGGGGGGTAGCCTTTGGTGCAGTGATGATGAAGTAGATTCTGAATTGCACTTACATGGAAGAAACAAGGCAGTAAGTAGGATTGCAACTCCAGACTTCAGGAGAATCCATTTTGACCTCTTCAAGGACCTATGTGGGGGTGTCCGGCCTTGGAAGTTAAGGGGCCCAAGAGAGCTGGTTCACATTCAAGCACCACTTCTAAGCTCAAGATCAGAATCCCTAATAGTAAGAAATCAGGCAAAGGTGGAAGGACACCTGCATGGATGAGCAAGGATATCATGGAAAAGACTTGAATGGAAGAAATTCCACAGAATGTGTAAAAGGGGTCTGGACATGTGGGAGGTACATAGGAACCTTCTCTGGGGCATGCAGAGATTCAATAAGGAGAGCTAAGGCCTACCTGGAACTAAATCTGGTGAGGAAGGTCAAAGATCCTTTCCTTTAAGGCCTGGTCAGGCTAGTAAGTTAAGCAGAAAGGAACTCAATGAGGTTCAACGAGGGCAAGTGCAGAGTCCTACACCTGAGAAGGAGTAACCACATGCACCAGTACAGGTTAGGAGCTGATCTGCTGGAAGGGAGCTCTCCAGAGAAGGATCTGAGTGTCCTGGTGGCAACAGGTTGGCCATGAGGCAGTAGTATGCCCTTGTGGTCAAGAAGGCCAATGGTATCTTAGTGCATTAAAAAGCCCACGACCAGCAGAGCAAGGGAGGAGATTCTTCTCCCTGCTGAGGCCACATCTGGAATTACTGGGTCCATTTCTGGTCTCCTCGGTTCAAGAAAGATGGGACTTCTAGAGAGTCCATCATAGGGCTACAGAAATTATTAGGGGCCTGGAGTGTCTCCTGTATGAGGAAAGGCTGAGAGACCTGAGACTTTCAGCCTGTAGAAGAGAAGACAAGGGGATCTTATCAGTGCTTATATTTAATGGTCATCTTGTTCTCTCTGGGTGTATTTTTGAGATCTCTCCTATTGGCCAATGGTTGAAGATTATTCTGTAGAGCATAAAGTGGGATACTTAGAGCCTTGATTAGTACAAGTTTATTGGACTAGCCATATAACAATCGTATGGAAACTCCTCTCAAGAAGAGCAACATTTTGTGGTCTAGACTGTATTTCTGACAGAATATCCAGAGGTCATGGTCAGGTGGGAAATGATTAATATTTTTTTAAAGGTGTTTTTTGTGTTGGTGGTTCTCAAATGAAATACAGATGGAAGACTGCCTGAGCTGTAAATCTGGCCTCAATCATTCCTAACATTTCAACTTCATACTGTGCAAAACAGCCTCCACAAGGCCATTTCCAAATGACTGAAGTTCACATTTTCGTACTGTTATTGTCATCAACCTTAGCAGATGTCATAATCAAGGAAGAACCACTAATGAGAAGCTGCTGGTAAATTTGACATGTCTCTGTCACTTTCATGTGAGTACCTGGAGAACAGGCTATGCATCTACAGCTGCCAACACAAATCAAACACTGAACTAAGAATGAGTGGGGATGTTAGTTGTTCCTTCAAAATACTCAGTATAATCAAAATAGCTTTGTCAGTAAATAGACAGGAGTCAACCTGACTTGTTCACAAGGTGAATTTTTTGGACAAGGTAACCTCCAGGATTCCTTTCCAGCCTTAACCATTCTGATCTTGTGCTTCCACAATTACACTGCAATTGGAGCTGGAGACAGTTGTCTCTTGCACAAAAGTTATCATACTGAGAATGTATACTTTATAACCCAATTTCAGTCTGTTATTTTAAGATATTTGTACAGTTCAGTACATGATTGATATATAGTGTGAATGTTGTTGCTCCATCATACAACATTGTCTTAAAAATATATCAAGATGACAAGATATTGCTCTGTTGGTATGAATAGTACAGTCACTGGCTGTGCCACCAACTTTAATACAGGCATTTTCCAGGTGTTTACAGAAAACAAGTATTAGGCTTACACTGATTTTTCTCACTGATTGAATGAGTAAATCAATTAAGACGTAGTAAGAAAATGTATACAACATATTTCTGTTGTATTTCTGTTGATACATGTTTTCACCTGAGAACATTTTGGATACATCACTGTTGGCTGAACTGTACTCTTCAGCAAATGATAGCCCATTTCTGATATATAGAGCTGAAATTCTCAGGCTGTCTTCAACCTCACTGCTATGTGTAAATTCTCTCTGTGAATCTCTGCAATGCAACAAGCCAAGATCCAAGTATGAACAACCAAATAATATTTTGGACAAAAAATAACTCTGTGACCTCTTGTGTCGGGCCTTTACAATCAAACAAAGGTGATTGAGAAGCTGAAATCTGTTTGCAAACAGTTTGAACTAGTGGCTTTTACCACTTGGTCCTTTAGTTTGTCTTTCCCTTTCTTCTGTTCTGCAAGTTCTTGCACATGGGAAGATTTAGTTGTTGATTCAGAGTGATTTTTCTTGTTTTGTTTTTCTTGAGCCTGTTATTGGTGCTCATTTAGTCAAGGAATAGATTTTTTGTTTTGTTTTAACCCTGAAACAAAGGTGTATTAAATGTATTAAAGTCAAGTAAGGTCATGCAGTCAGAAACCATGCCATGTGCTGAAGAAGACCAGGAACAACACCTAAGCAGTAAATTACTTATGCTGGGTACCCAAGTTAAGAGAAATATGAGAATTACCTGATGCTCTGATTCCCTGGGAGAAGATATGTTAGGTTCTACTAAATCAAAAGAGGGGTAAATCCCTGCAATCAACACAGAGGACTCTTGTAAACAAGGAAGTGAATGGTTGGCAAAAATGTTGAAAACCTTTTCACCAGTTTTAATTATTTAACCAACGCTGTGGGTACTGCAGTAGAGAAGATGATTCAACATGTGCACAGACATGTCTGGATTCAATCCAGACCTCTATGATGATCTTCTGTGGCAGTTTTTGGTTAATTGTGAGAACTACATTAAAAGAACACAAACTTCATCCTGTTCTGTTTTATAATTTTCCCCAATGCGTAAGTCCTTCTCTAAATGTTACCCTCTGATCTGTAACACATCCCATATTGTTTTACTAAGCTATGAGTCTGTAGTGAGTGTTTGAAATTTACAGCTTCAGTTAGTTGTAGGCGCTTGAGGTGTTTATTTTTTTTCTCGGTTGTTCTTGCTATGCAATGAATGTAACTTGCCAAGTGCTCTCAGACTCTAACCCTGGTCTCTGGCAGCCTTTTTCTTTCCAAGAAATAGCACATCAGCTATGGCATTCTGGTAATATGAGTTAGGTCTTTCTGCTTATTACAGAATAATAATTTGCAGAATGAGGAAGAGAGGCTAGAACTGAAGTTGCATAAGGTCATCTCTTACTGCATTGAAAATAGAGCTTAAGTTTTAAAGACAGCTTAAGAAAATTGTAGCCACTTATCTGTATTGATTTACAGAAAGGCTATCTGCCTATTAGTTTGAATGTGGTGGTTGCAAAATAGGAGGGTGTTCCTTCTTTCTAAAGTCATTTGTTCCAGTGAGTGAAAGATCCCTGTTTGGATGAAGGTCTGACTGCTGGCAGTCATTGTGATTGGTGCCATGTTTCAAAGAGTACTGTATTTCTTGTAGACCCAGTGGGAGCTGCTGGGCAAAGGGATCTTGGCTCCTCAGGAGATTTTTAGAAGCAGTTTTTTGCTGTGTGAGGGATAAAAAACAATTTGCTTTTTGGGAAAAAGCCACCATAAATGCAAGACGTATGTTTGGTAAATGGCTAATACAGCAATTAACTTCCAATTAGAACCATATTTCTGTTTATCAAGGCTGATTAGCAAGGCTTTAATGCAAAGTGTTCAATTAACTTAGGGACCATGCAAGTTTCCACAGAGGGTAAAGCAAACTTTACTTCCAGGTGGGAGATGAGCGGACTGTGAGTGTGGATGGAGGACACCTGTCCCTGCAAATGCCACACAGGTTTCATAGCACTTGTGTCCAGACCTGTGCTCTGTACAGGCTCTAGGCCTCACCTGCCTTTGTAGTGATATCAGGCAGAAAAAAATGACCAGATGTCCATCGTGTTTCGCAAAGATACTTGAAGATGTCTGCTGCTAGGGTGGATGGGGCTTTGTGGTGGCCTGACCTGGACACTATGGACTGCGCCAGCCTTGGATAGTGGAGTTGGCCATGGAATTTACCAGTGATTTGGTACTTAGGAATTATTCTCACAGGACCCATTTACATTTCGTTGTATGTCACTTGCCTCCAAAAATATTCTTTTGGAGGCTTTGTTGGACCAGTAAACATGGCTTTTAGTTGGAGGTTCCTTCAGGCTTGCTGCTTGGGGTTAAGATGCAGTTTTGCTGTTCCCCTCTCATCAAATAACTTGGCCACCAGCTGGGTGTGCTGCAGAGAGGCTGTATGCCCCATGCCCAGGAACTGAATAGGATTTCTTCTCAGTGGAATGGAAAAGAGAATGAGGCACTGGGGAATTGTATGCTGTTGTGCAAACAATTGCCTGGCATGAAAGCAAAGCCCAAATACCCCACCAGAGCCAATTCACAGCTGGAAAGCAAGCTGGAGGGTCAGGTTCATTACATGGGGGATTCTGCTTGAGTATCAGCTCCAACCCAGCGTGGTAATGTCAAGGAAGAGTGAAGACATCATCAGGTCCAAGTTACAATCCATTAGAGTAGCTCATAACATTCTACAACGAGTGTAGTGAGACCGGAGCTGAAATAAGGAGGAAATTGGGGATGGAGGATTTTCTGGCTTTTGAGGTTTTATGAACCTTGCAAATTGCTTTATGGCTTCACAAAGCTAGCTGAGTCTGTGAACCATTTTTCTGTAATTTAAAGCCTTTTCTTTCCAGGGCCATTCATATTACTAATGAAAATAATGTGAAGAAATGAGTTAAATCTTAAGCTGTCCTGAATAGAATAGAACATCCCATCAGACTCTCTCGAACAACAGAGAAAACATTCACTGCCTTTATTTGCTGGCTGATGTCTTGGCTGCAGTGTTCCCAGTTGCATGCTTATTTTCGGTAGTTTTCATTCTCTTCAGTAGTTTTTTTCCCTTCGACCTTGTTTCCTAAGGAGACAAAGGTTATGAAATAATCCAGTTGTACCTGCACAGGTTTTTTTGGTCTGTAGGAAACTTGGTGTCATTAGCCCATGGAGTTATCTGGGCTTCTGCTTTCCTGAACATATCTGTAAAGCAGTATGTAGCCCTGTAACATCCGTGAACAAATCAAACTGACAATTCAGGCAGCAGTGAAACTAGATCAGTGTTTGTTATTCCTCAGCTAGTCATAAGAGAAACACAGCTTGTTTAGTAAATTGAAACATCCTAAATTATCATCAGGCCTGTGACCATTCTGGATTCTTGTTTTTTATTGGTGGTTACTGAAGCCAAACTGGACCAGACTGAGTCTGTTAATTCATCTCTGCTTGACTGGAAATGCTGCTGCTGTCTGATTGTGCTCCTGGAAATATCAGACTTGGCTTTGCCTTGAGGGAAGCTGAATGCAGAGGCCTCATGTTATCAGCTGATCCTGCTCCTTGTGGGAAAGCAAGGCAATGCAACTGGCCCAGGGCTCTGTGTGTTCTGCAGCATCCTGCTCATCACAGATGAAACAGGCATGTGACTTTCCCTTTCCCTGTCTTGTCTCTCTTTGGTATCAGCAGGTTCCCTTGTACATGGTGTTTCAGACCGCTGCGTATTGTGGTCTTTTGCCTTTGCACAGAGGCTGAAAGCCATAGTATGGATGATACCATGTGTTTTGGTGCAAGCCCGCTCCCTTAGCGAGCCTAACAGATCCTGTGTAAAGGTCAGTCCTTGTGGCACTTAGCTTCCCATATGGTTAAGGTAAGATAGTAGGTAGGTAGTGTGGCAAATGTTTGTCCTGATAGGACTCTAGAAGAGGCTGTCAAAAGAGCAGGACCAGCAAGGGAGGGTTTTGTGACTTTGCTCAGGCCTTTAATGGGAAGGAAGGTAGGGAGGAGTGAAGAAGCTGGGCTTGATCCATTGCAGACTACCTGCATTCCTTCCCTGGGGCCGGTGCTTCACAGCACAATTCCCTTATGCTCTCTTATCAGCAGAGGGAAGGTGTTTTATTACTAGGTTGCTGCTGGCTGCTCACCAAGCACCTCTGAGGCAGGAATCGTCACTCAAGCTAAATTAAAGAGCACTCAAGTACATATAGAAGTAGGAAAAACAAACTGTCAGGAACTGAATCCAGAACTCCTGCTGCTTGGAGCTGTCTGGGTGACATGAGCCTTTTCTCCCACTCCTAACCAAGTGTCTCTTCTGCAGATGAAGTCTGGGTTTCCAGAGCTGCTTAAATAAATTAAGTACTGTTTTTTTTAGACTGAAATATATAATGTCAAAATTCAGGGTTTCCAGGGTTTCCTCTGACTGCATCACTAATACTTTGTATACTCTTGACTAGGTCAGTTAACTTGCATTAAGTATCATGCTTTATGCAGTAATCCCTGCTCACAGCTCAGTGATGCTGCAGGCTCTAGAGAAGATACTCAGAGTTCTTCAAGCTTGGATGCAACAAATGGTGGAGGCCAGAGCAGTGGTATTTCTGTGGGCATTAAGACATCATCTGATGTGGTAAGGGTTTGGGAGTACTTCCTCAGAAAGGTCATCTCAAGCACTTTTGAAGCAACTCCTCCCCCCTCCAAATGTTTTTGTTTTGATGGGAATCTTATTCAATGGCTTCAGCTTTCCTTCAGGATAACAGTTAAGGTGTGAGACACCTGAAGTGCTGTAGAGACTCATATGCATCTTGTGTTCTGCCTGTTGTAACCATCCCACAGTTTACATTTATCCTTCTGTGGTCAGCGATGCTGACCCAAATTCTCATGTGCTGTCATGTTGCCTTGTCTCGTTCTGCTTGGTGTGAAGCAGGTACTTGCAGGAAAGCAGGTCTGTCTGCATCATGGAAAAAAATGAAACTTTGATGTGTTTCCCAACAGTTTTAAACTTTAGGATACCTGGGAAAATGTATATTTATAGTTTTGCCAACAGTTGCTAATAAATAGTGTTGCAGAAAAAAGTAGATTTTGCCAAAAGAAGTTTTTCAAAAGCATTTTATGTCAAAATCAGCAACCTAGAACATAACTGACTAGGGAGAGGGAGAATGCACGTAAGGAAGGAACACGGGGAGTTGTGGATTGTCTTTGGGTAGAACTCATTAACATCCCTGTTGAAGAGGGGCCCTGTTGCATTCTATGCCATCACAGAGCCTCAGTGGCAGGTAGAGGAAGCCCATTCTCTGCCCGAAATTGTTCTTCCTCCAGGCATTGTCTAACCCCAAGTTTTGGAGACAGCCTTGTAAGTGGAACACCAAGGGCTGCGGCCACTGAGTGTGGCTGCTTTTCCATCCCAGAGGCACAAGACTCCTCTGCTGACTTTGGGAGCAGTGAGGCTGAAAAGACTTTAGGGTGATGTATTGCTGGAGAACAGATAGGAATTCTATGAACATTGGCTATCAGGTTTTCAGTGCTTTTGATGAGCAACTGAGTACCGCAGGGTAAATATCCAGGGGCAATATCTATCATCATGACAAAACCTCACTGAATTCCCCCAGCCCTGAGTTCTCTGTGAGCAGTGATACACTCCTACTATTATTCAAGTCCTTGCTCAGCCCCTGATCTGTTTTCAATTTGCTGATAATTATGTCATTTATTTTTTGATGTTGATGCAACCGCAAATCAAGCTAGCTGGCTGCAGTCATCTTGCTCCATCTCTTCTGTTGGTGGTATGCTCCTTTGAGCAGCATCTTGATCTCATTGCATACATGCACATGCAGGAAAAGGAGCACTGTGGAATGCCAGGGGTGATTTTTGTCTCTTTTAGGACAGCTTCTCAAATCCTTGCTAATATGATTGATGATGGTGTTTATGATGCAGTAAGTCTGGCCTATGCACAGATCACAGGCAGCGAGACTGAAAGCCCTTTGGCAGGGGGTATCTTGCGCTACATGAATGCATGAGACACAAACATCCAAGAGTCCTGTAGCTGAGCTGTGCAGGACAAAAGCTGTCTGTCACTTGGTACAGAGTAACAAGGCTGTGCTCTTTTTCTAATAGCTACGTGCCCTGTATATTCTCAGTTACATAGCACCTTGTGGCTCCTGCTGGCTCCAAGCTTGGATGTGATTTGCTGCTTGCTGCCGCTTCTAAACCTTTGTCATTATCCCTGCTTTCCAGCTCTTGCTTACCCTGAGTAGATCTTTCAGGTTATTTTCCCCAAATTCATTTGCTTGCTTTTTCCTCATCTGACCCTTCTCTTGTTCTAGTATTCTCAGGCTGTTTTAAAAACTGCTTTATATACACTTGTCTTCTGTCTCCTATTGGTAACAACCGTCAATTAAGTTTTATCTGTGGGTTTATTTGCTATTTGTTTTTCTTCCCCAAAGGATGTAGTGTTTTTATGGTGACAGATTAAATTAATAAAAACAGATTCTGAGAGCACAGTGGAGACTAATAAAATTCATAGGGTGCTTTGAAATATTGCCATAGTTGAACAAGAAACCTGGATAACCAGTGATGGATAATGGGCCTGAATGTGCTGGGGGCAGGAGGGTGTCCAAATGTTTGATGGCATTTGAATTCCTTTCAGCTCATCCTTCCAGAACAGGACTGAATCCAAAAGGATAACACTTCCCAGGGAAGATATTTTAGCAAAGATTCTTACTATTCAACTAAGTAATGGGCTGCAGAACTGTGAATGTTACTCACCATAATGAAGTATTACAAATGCTTTTTCATGCTCCATGTGGCACTGGGAGTCTAACAGCTCTGAGAAATTTGGTATTGAGAGCCGAGCTGTAATGAAAACTACAGAAGAAAGCATGCTAGGCATAATGTATTCATGGTCATTTGCATCTATGTTATGTATTTATCAATTTTTATCTACAAAACTTACTCATTCAGTTTGTGCCCAGCTACTCCAGGAAAGGGCAGCTGATCAGAGGATGGAATGCTGTGCCCTCGTAGAGGTCAGTTTAAGCCTCTCTGTGGCTGAAGAAGCCACGAGTGCTGAGTTTTTCCTGGGGCTGAAGTTGATGTGAAAAATCAGATTCATTACAGTCTTGCAGTGCTGGAATGAGCCTGCAGAGATTTCCTTCATCGCTCTACTCCTAGGCAAGCAGCCATAAATGTTGTCTAGAAATAACTCTTCTGCCAAAGTATTAATAAAAAAACCTTCCTTAGGTAACCTGCTGCAATGCTTAACTATGCTAATAGTTGGAAAACTTTCTTAATATCTCCTTTAAATCCACCTTGCCCCAATTAATACAGATTGTTTCTTCTCTTGCTCTCAGTAAACACGGACAGCAATCGATCACCTTCTCCCTGACCTTTTAAATGTAAGAAGATTGCTATTACATCTCCTCTTTTGTAGACTAAACAAATCTACTTCCTTCATCTATTCTTCCTGGGCCATATTTTTCTATGCCTTGATCATTCTTATTACCGCCCTTTGGATTTTTTCCAGTTCCCTACATCTCTTTAATTGTAGTGCCCCAAAATGAACAGAGTATTCCAGAAGAGTGAAATCATTGCTCTTGTGTTATATACACATGACACTTATGATAATACATCTTAGAGGGCAATTTGTCTTGTTTGCAATAACACCACACCATCATCTCACTGAGTTTGACTCAATCATGCTATGCAGTGCAGTTACCTGTTCAGTCAGTGCATAGTTATCAATCATCTCTTCTGTTTCTGCACTGGATTTCCCCTTGTGATGATAATACATTGTACTTGAACTTATTACATTTCCTGTTGCTTAGGACCATCTTTCCAGTTATCAAGGGTGTTTTTTCTGGCGGATCCTTCCTTTGAAGAGTGGCTATCTCAATTTGTGATCCTTTGCAGAGTTTAAAGCTGAGATCTTTTGGCTGATATTCATAAAGTCAGGACAGAGCTATTTGTTCAGCAGAGAGAAGGAAAACGGTTGAGATTTATAATAGTTAAAAATATGTTTTTTTCTCCATCCACTTACACATAAGCATTTAAGCAGCTTCTGTTTGTGGTGTCTTTTCATTCATGAGTTATTAAAAACACTGGCTCTCTTTCAGCTGTGTGTTGCAATTGTATGATCATGTAAAAATCATGTAAATCATCATGTAAAAAGAATAATAATACAGTTGCTCATATCTTATTGCTATTTCCTCAAAGATTCCTCTTTCCTTTTCTAGTCTTAATGGCAGAATAGATGTTTTGTATTTTCAGGCCTGAAGTGAGATTAGTTTTCCACATTATTTCTATTTATGGAAAAGGCTCATTTTTTATTTTATTTTTATTTTTTATTCAAGAAGCAGCTACTACAAAGGAGTCTGCTCAGCCCTGAGAGAAGGGACCTGAGAGCTGTGGTTTGGAAAAAGAAGTCCAAGCAGATCTGCAACTTGTCCTTGTTTCTGTTGTGCACTGGAAGTTCATAGTGATTTTCTGCCCCAGGAGAAGTCCAGTTCCCTGAAAATCTCCTTACTCTCTATTGCTGGATTTCTGTGTGCAGCCTCCTAGAATAATTTCCTCTCCTCCTTAATCTCTCTGTCTTCTGCTAACAGTCCTCCTTCCTACGCTGTGCATTTATTTAGCAGATGATAATGGAGTTCACAAAATTAGTGGAAAGACACAACTTTGTCAGGTGGTGGAAAGGGGATTTCCTTGCTCTCATCCTAACAAATTTCTGTTCCAGAAAGCACTGTGAGCATCATGTGAAGCTGAACCCATTCCTGCAGCATGTTTCCCTAGCGGTGTGCTGGCTGACATCACTCTGACCAGCAGTTCTAGCAAGGTTCTTGTCTCCCCAGCTGTCAAAGGACCACTTGAGTGTTTTCAGCAAATCAGCTTTAATAGCCTCACCATTTCATCTGTGTAAAGCTGTTAGTCCCCAGGTAACTATCGAGACAAACTGCAATCACCTCCTGTCTGCTGAGCCATAAATCCTTATTTGCAGTCTCATGTCTGTGCTGGAGTCAGTCTGCAGATCTCTCATGATGTGGTTATCAACAGCAGGATCAGATAATGTGGGGAAAGCTGTCAGATTTCTAAGAGAGGATGGCAGGTTTTTTCCTTCTTTTTCTGAAAACTGCTCCCTCCCTCCTAGATTTTATCTGTCTGGACACAAGAGCTCCCAGGGCAAGTCCTCTGTCCAGGGTGTTAATGCAGTGTAAGGAACAGAGTCATCATGGATGATTTTACAAGCTGGGGACTCATCAGTTTTTGACTTGGATTATGAAGCCCAGATGTTTTTCAGCTCTCTGCTACACCGTGACCAGGTGAAGGGCAGCTGAGGGTGCTAGAATGGGCAGCTGGGATGATTACCAGGGCAGCACAGGGCCTTTGTGCATCTTCAGCTGCCTAGATAGAGACAGCTGGATCTGCACAGATATAGAACTGCAGTCTAGTGTGGAGGCATTGCAGTGATTTATAGTCCTTGGCCTTGAAATCCAACAGTGAAGGGATACCAAAGGTGCCATATTTAAGAGGATGGAGGAAGCACTGATGTACTACAGAGTCTGCCCATTAAGCTTAAGAGAGCTGCATGTAACTGGATGGTCCATGTGTTGTTCTCTCAATACTTCTATTTGTTCTGCAGTTGGGGATTTCCAAATGTGCTTTCCAGCAGGATGGACTTGCTGCTCTGCTGTCTCAGAGCACGAGATTTCTTGTCTTGCCTCCTGGGTGCACCTGATTCATGGTTGGCTATGTGATACTCACTTTAGAGGCAGTCATCTTTATATATAAAAAGTCTAAGCAATCTCTGGAGCTTTGATGAGCCTCTCCTGCTGGTGTCCTCATCTACACAGCTTTGGTTTCTTCATTCCAGTCCCATGGATTTCAATTTTCTCCTGCTCTGTGGTAGCCTTCAACTGAAATGAAATGGGCTTCAACTCATCCCTTCTATGCTTACACACTTGTCAGCCAACAGGTCACATGGATCCCTCAAGTGATTCTGTGTGATTTATTTGGCTGGCTGCCTTGACTAGTTTTGCATTCTCAAGCAGTAATGATATTTGGTCAGCCTCTGGACTTGACTGATGAGTGGATGAAAGGCAGTCCAGGATGGTGTGGCCTTTGTCACTCTCATATCCAAGGATGTCTTGGCTCACACATAGCTGAGACTGCCTGCATTACCCCAGTAACTGAGTTATTCCATCTTGGCTCATCCTCCTCCTTCAGGGGCAGAGCAATGTAGGCAGCTCCCTTTCCTTGCCAGAGAACATCCATCCTGGGATATATATGTGAGAAGCAATAGTTATCTGCTCTGCCTAATCGCTGCAAGCCACATACATTTTGGAGGTGCTGGGGGAGCCTGTTGTACTAGTCAAGATGAATTAGGAGGATGTCACGATGATATCTGTGCATAATAAGGAGAAAGAGACAGGCTGGGAAACATTGGACAAATGAAAAAAGAGTAATCAAGGAAAGAAACTAGTTTTGGGCAGGGATACTCGGCTTGGCTGCCTTCCCTGTGGGCTTGTTCCATTAACGTTTGGATATTCAGCAAAAGCTGTCTTTGCAGGGGAAGGGAGATAAGCAGAAATGCACTGATGTTTAGTTTAAAAGTAGCAGAGCTCCAGGTTTTGAGTACATTCTGGATGGCTTCCTCCTCCCCTCTTGATGAAATATTCTGGCTCTGCAGTACCAAAATATGTAAGTGAGCCTGGGACATGCCTGGGTTCCTGTTGCACATGTGGATCTGCTCCCTTCATCTGATTTCATCCAGATGTTTTTATTTTTATTATTCTTATTATTGAATTATGCTGCTATTAATAGCTTGGAAGTAGGGTTGTTCCTCTGAACAGCAACTGGATGCAAAACTAGCACTGTCTTTAGTCTCTAGTGCTGCCATCTTTCTTCACCTATTTACCATTCTGGTATTATAAGATCATTTTCAAAACACGGATGATATCAACCCTTTCTCGTGAGTTGACTCTGGAAGGCTGCTGTAAGGTCAGGCAAGTGGAATCTGTATGTTGATTTGCTGGGAGGATGTCAGAGTTTTCAATATCTTTCTGAAGTGAACCTTGTCTTCAGTTACTCTCCTTAGTTTGCAATATGCTCAGTGGTTTGGCTTCACTCAGTGTGCAGAGGTTCACAAGCAGAGGGAATGTGCTAACATGATTCTTCTCATATACTGTTTCACTGACTCTTTCAAGTTTTGAGGCATGTCTGGAGGGATGTTGCCTCTTTGAAAATGACTAGCTGCCCCTGGAGTTTCTGCCGCAGAAGGAACGTTGCAGGATTCATGCCAAAACCCAAGTGTGGCATACTTGTCTGAAGTCACAGGGGAGGCAGGATGCAAATGTCAGTTTAGTTTTGCAGGTGAGATCGCTCCATGTCAGATCTGAGACGTAATCAGTACTAAACACTGGACCCATTATTACATCTAAATTAGTGTCCTGGCTCTTCAGTTGTACAGAGCATCTGCAGTTTCTTTTGAGTTAAGGCTAGTACCCTGATGCTTGAGCCTATGTGACTGCAATCATCTGCTACCAATCTGTGTGGAGAAACCAACCATGACCCAAGCCTCTAGGGACTGTGCTATCTGGTGCTATGAGAAGTGGACTTGATGATCCATCTAGTCCTTTCCAGGCCTGCATTCCTCTGGTTTTGAGGTGGGAAACATGAAACTGAATGATTCCTGAGCACCATGTTAGTTTTGGCTTTACACTGTAGCATGTATCTCCTGAGAACCATTCATGACATGAGAAGCCTTTCTTTTTTCCTTAATGATAAAACTTAAACACTTTGCTCAACAGTGATTTAATGAGCAGAATATTCCCACTGTCAAGGTCTGATGCTAATGATAGATGGCTGGCAGTTTGAAAAGCGATAAATACTAGTAAATAGTATTTACTATATAAATAGTAAATAGTATAGTACTATTTACTATAGTAAATAATTTTTACTATATAAATAAAAACAAACACTTTTAGCTTGGAAAAATAGAAGTGCTTATTCCAGAGTCAGGTTGTAAGTGAATTGGCAGTAAATGCAACCTAGAGGTGAGATGTGTTTCTGCTGCAGAAGTGCTGAAAATTTAAAGGCAGTGAATCTCTGGAACGGTTTCCACAGAGAAGTGGTCGGTGTCCCATCCCTGGAAACATCCAAGGTCAGGCTGGACAAGGCTCAGAGCAAGCCTGATCAAGCTCCCTTGTTCATTGCAGGGGATTTGGACTAAATGATCTTTAGCAGTTCCAACTCAAATGATTCTATGATTCTGTGAAAATGTGTAGTATAAAATGGTGCATCTACTGTTGAGTGGATTATATGCATTGAGAAAAGGAATTAGAAAGGAACTTGATGAAGGGCAGGAGCGAAGTAGTAATAGGAAACAGCAGAAACGACAAAAAAGGATTTTATTCTGAGAGAGTTCTGCTAAATTCAGATTTATGTAGTAGTTATATTTGGTGTTCTCAATCGTTATGAAAAAGTTGCTTAGCACTATGCCCCTACAGGTGGTTTGGCAGGCTGATGAGGCCAGGTGCACATCTGAGTGGTGTTACATGTCTGCCGATGTCTCTGCTCTGTTCTTTTGGAGTAACCAACTCAGCCAGTCTGATAACAGGAATGTTTCAGGACCTGGTGTTGTGGAGTGGCTGGGAAGTGGCATCTTGAGGTATTCTTAATTATAATGGCTACCTCTGGGTTTGAGTCACTTATATTCCAGTCATTCTCAAGGCTAGTTCTCAGTGCCTGAATCATTCCTGGCAATCCTAAATCCCAGATTTCTTTCTGCGCTGTTATCTCTGATGTCTCATGCTCTGAGATGTAAAAGCACAGTCTCCATGGGGGAGCCCAGTCATTTCAGTGCTTGGGATCTATACTAGCAAGAATTTCCAACAGAGCAGGAAGTTCCCTGGCCTTTTCCACTGCTACTTGCTGCCTGGAACAAAGCAAGAAAAACAGAGTGGGTCTGCATTGCTGCTCTTCTTCAGAGATGTGCCCTGCTGTCTAATAGTCATGATAAAGCAGTCCCATGTGAGGATAGTGTTGTTAAACCATTTTCCAGATGAGCACTGGAGAAAGGCACAACAATATAAAAGTCTGTTCTGTTCTTGCATGTAGAAAAAGGACAGGAGCTTTTCACAGCCACAGAAAGCTCAAAGTGTAAAGATGCAAAACATTAGAGCAATTTCAGGGCTACTCTTGGGAGTAAGAGCTGATGATTAACTGAGCCCAAATTAAACTGAATTCCCACACTGGGGAAGAGACGGTGGAAAATACTGCATTGGAAAGAGCTGACTGAGGCAGAGCAAGAAACACAACTTCCTATCTGTATTTATTAAAAAAAATGAAGAGGAAAACTTCTTGTACAACTGCACTGCCTTGCTTACAACCATATGAAAGGATAACAGAATACCAGAGGGAAGATTCAGAGAGGCAAGAGGAAAAGCAGCCTGTGGAAGATCTGTGTGCAATCTCTTATGAAGAGAATTTTTGCAGTAAAGTATCTTTCAGAAGAATTTCATTTTGAAAATAATAGTAATGATTAATCCTTATAAGGAACAGACTTCATATTTAGTCAATTTATGAAAAGAAGAAATAATCAGTGATCCTTTACTCTAGAGAAGATGGAAAGACTCCTGAGAGCTTATTATCATCAATTAAAATAAGGAACTGCAAAATACTGTCATTTTATACCTGTTAAATATTCAGTTTGAAAATCGAACTGAACATGATGAAAACGTGAGATCTCTTGAGAACTTTTCAGAGAAGACATTGTATCTAAGCAGTGTAGTCTGGGGGAAGATAGGCAATTTATAGCTTGTTGAGGAAAATATTTCATTCTTAGCTTACAGTGAAAACCCTCAGTTTAACAAGGGAGCTGTGACTGGTTCTCCAACAAACCAATAACGCAGAACAATAAGCAAGATGACTGTGACTGTGTGATGGTAAGTTAGAGTATCTGCAGGGAATTACAAGTTGGCCATTCCAGAGCCATCTGGTAGAGCCTGCATGTAGCTGATGGTATTGATCAGAGTGTGGATAGAAAAGGAGTTCTGTGAGATATTCTTTGATCCACAGATCGATTTTTGGCTTCCATGTTTTTCCTTACAAATATGAGTCATGAAATATTCCAAATAAACCACAAAAATAGCCTCATCAGCAGAGGCACTGCCAACATGCACAGCATCACTGCACAACCCATGTTCATCTCTAAGGCTTCCTGGTGCCTATTCACATCTCTGGAGTGGTAACACTGTGCTTGCCATGGCTGGGAACTGGCTTTGCCTAGCTGCTGTATGCACACATTTCCAGAATTTAGTTGTACAGTTTGAAAGTGTACATAAATTACAGTGGAGGCAGAGAGCAATTGACAGGTATGTGGAAAAGGGAGAAAGGATCTATTGTGTGAGCAGCAGACAGCTCTGCTGACTTGGAAAATATATTATGCCATGGAAGTGCAAAGCAAGAGGGGCTGTGGAATTTGTTCTCAATTCACCATGAAAAACCCTGGACTGGGGCGACCGTCCATTTGATGTGGGTGGTCCTTAATGCGTATCATAATTTACACTTAAGGCATATGCAATCCCTTGAAATTCCCTTCTTAGTAGGACCGTAAAAATAGTGCTGCGTATGGAGCTCACTGGAGGTTTCTACAAAGCTCCCCCATTGTCAGACATAAACACATCCTATTATTCTAGCTTAGGTCAGAGTTCAATGACTCCCCAAAGCTTAGTTCAGTCCTAAGCTGATCTTGCTACAATCCGGGTGGGCAAAATTGGAGCATTTCCAACACAGCTACTTTCCTTTGGCTGTTCTACTTAACAATCAGGAGCAAACCTGACTCCTCAGTCTGTCAGTTAATGCACAGCTTATCAGTGAAATCATCCTTGCTCGTCCTCAGGCTGTTTTCTGAAGGATTTTGCAGGCATCAGTGAAGATTCCTGTTTCTGTATAGGAGATTCCAGGACTATCATTAGCCTCATCTTCAAGAACAGGAGTCGGAAGTAAAAAGACTTCATGTGGAGAATCCTCGTTAGCAAAAGGAATAGATCACAGATCTATTTGGTTTCATGTCTGCTACCAAGGCAGATCCCCCTCATTGCACCCCACAGAGTGTGGCCCCCTGCTTGGGCCCAGCTGTCAGTGCTGTGCTGCTGCTGTGTTGGGCATGCAATGCTCCTGGCTGCTGCAGGGAAACTAGTGGGGTTGACCCCTTCTGCTGTGGTGCAGACCTTACTCCCATTTCTGAACAGCAATGCACCTGGTCTTTGCCATAGCAGCTCTGTAAGGCTGAGCTACTTCTTGCTCCCTGAACACCAAACTTGCTTTCCATGCTATTTGTTTCTTGCTTGTGAGAAGGGGAGAAGAGACACCTGGCTTGGAGAGCTCTTCAAATGGGGTCCTCCCCCCCTGCTACAACTAACTGCCCTTGGGTGCTGGTGTCCTGTGCACCTGGTCATGGATGGACAAGGAGGAAATCCTCTGCTGAAATGAATGATTTAGAGTTGCAGAAGGACCTTAGATGCCAGAGAGGTCTGTGCTCTATGAGCTAGGGAGGAGGCACTGTATCCTGCCACTGGGAAGGGAATGCCAAAGATTTTACTTTGTGCCTTGGCTCTCCTGGCAGGAGGTAATGCCAACACTTTGGTCTATGTGATGAGAGCAGTTTCTTTGTAAGAAAAGGTGAGAAACGTTTTGACCATAGCTGCAGTCCAGAGACTTCAGTGCCAAATAAAGCAATGGAGGAAAAAAAAAAATAGAAAAAAATCTGACCACAGAATGCAAACAAGATAACAACAGTTCTTTTCAGGCACTCAGTGAAATCTGGACCAGGTGCTTGAGGAGAAAGCCTAGTTATCTGACCTAAACTTGCAATGCATATCAGCATTTGTCTCTCCTTTTCATTCTTCCTTTTTCCTTCTTTTTGTTTTTTGTTCCTGCTGAAGAACAATGAAGTGAAGCTAAAAATTAAGTCAATTAGCTCTCCTTGAAAACTTAAATAACAATTTCCACGAAACTTCCCAAAAAAATGAACTAGAATTTTCCCTTCTATCTTTAGGTATGACATAAATTTTACTCTTCTGGAAGGTTCTGCTTTAGTTAATTGCAACTATTCAGTTAAATTATTTCCACCCGTAAGAAATTCTGCCCAAAACATCTAGGATAAGGCATCAGTGTGGGTGAGCCTGCAGCCAGATTTGCATGCAGCAGCTCTGCTTTGAGTATGGAGTGCTATCAACGTATGAGGCATCTTGTGTGCTTAGATCAGCAAAAGATCACAATAGCAACTAACACTGAGAGTTAGATGGCTGGAGGAGGCCCTCAGTAGCATTTTATTTCTGCCGGAGTTTAACAGAGAGAAATTAATAGGGGCAATGAACGGACAGAAAGTTGTGCCATAGTTACTTCTGATACTGTTAGAGCCAACCTGGGTGCTTGGGGTTTGAGTTATTTTCATGACCCAAGCATCTAAACCATGGTGGCCTGCCACTGTGGGAGTGTCATCCATTACATCACCCTCAGTGAGACCACTGTTATTATCAATGTCTGCTGTTTATTTGTAGTTGAAGGGAGGGGAACATGTGTCTCCACACTGCAGTGCAACTTGTCTGTGCAGCTCTCCAGCCCCTGCCACGTTTCCAGGGCCCTTTCCCTGCCCAGGGACTTGACTAACAGTCAGCTTTACTGTCTGAAATATCACCCCATCCCTCACCCGACGTTTCCTGTGCTGACTAAAATATTAAGGAGTCCAAACAATATCTGTAGATGTTTGTTTATTTGTAGGGTCATGTATTCATGCCTGGTTTAGGCTCATCCTCCTGAGGAATTTCAACTATTTTCCTGAAAATCGAAGGGACTTTTATAGCCCTGGTGGGAAGGGAAGGCTTGTGCTGGGCACTGGGCTCAGCTGCCTGGTGCAGGATGGCCAGGGCTATAAGGGTTACTATGCAATGACACCTAAATATGTAGTTGAACAAAGCAGGGCACATTGATGGTATGAGTAGAGGCCTGTGGGAGAGAGGAAGTGAGTGGAAACTGGAATGTTCCCTTAAGAGCTTACTG
Organism: Pavo muticus; assembly: GCA_016647715.1. Lineage (NCBI taxonomy): Eukaryota > Metazoa > Chordata > Aves > Galliformes > Phasianidae > Pavo > Pavo muticus. Next base: position 122,389 of record JACDJE010000490.1, on the reverse strand, counting down.
CAGAAAGGGGTGGATTGGCCCACGGCCACCAGAGAGGTTAGTGGAGAAGCGTATAGAGGTACTGCTGTGCTCCCTCCTTTGCCTGTTCAGGCAGCAACAGGGTTCTCTAGAGATATTTATCTTCCCTTTAACTGAAGTTCCTGGCCTCTGCTAGAAGCTGTTTGGGAACCTCCTTGCAATGTGGGGCTGTGTTGGGCTCCCTCTTGCCCACCACAAGGTTCTTCAGCCACAGGCTGTGAGAAGAAAAAGCAAGTGAGCCATTTGCATCATAAGATAATTATTTTTAAACCCTTTGTGGCAATAATTAATGTTCAGCCTGGGTCTCACTGACAGCTGGGCCTCTCTCAGGAAGCCAGGCTGGTCGGTATGGCAGAGGATGCAGGGGGAAAATGGGCTGTCGGGGATTGGAGCTGTGGGGTACCTCCTGCCAGTGCTTGCCGTTAGGAAGCTTTCATCTAGATCTTGGGAAGCACCTGGGCTTCCTGTAACTGTGAGATTTCAGGGCAGCCATGTCACGCAACGGGTATACAATCAGGCTGCAAGCTCACAGCCACTGCTGGCCTTGGTAGGAGCAGGGAAGTGGAGATGCTCAATAGTTTCTACAAAAAATATTTTCATTTAAGAAATCATAGAATGGCTTAGGTGGGAGGGGACCTTAAAGATAGATCATCTAGTTCCAACCCTATGCTGTGGGCAGGGCTGCCAAGCACCGGATCAGACTGCCCAGGATCCCATCCAAACCGGATGCCTCCAGAGATGGATGCTGTGACCTTTCCAGATTTCCAGTGTTGGATCACATTTGACTTTATGTGTGCTTTGCAATCAAAGCTTTAAAAAGTACAGTTAAAAACAAAACAAAACACGACACTAATATCTGAGAGAGAATGGAGTTTTTTTTTTTTTCAAAAGAAAAATTACCTGTTACTTCTGAAAATTGATTTTCTGGCAGATGGTTATATTACAGCCATTTTTCATTAAAAAGTAATCTGCTGACCAGCTGGAGCACGTTTGTGTGTGGAGAAGGAGGAGGAGGAGACCTCCATGTGCTGCAGTATGCCTTGGACAGGCAGAAGGCAGGAGGGGAAACGGTAGCCCTGAGGTTTTCCCAAGCACTGGTGCAGGCAGCATGTGCAGCAGTAGGTAGATGGAACACCTGGGTGTCCTGCTGGGCTGTGTGGCTGCATGCTGAGCAGCTGCATCTGCCTCTGCGTCCCCAGTGTGATGCTCTGTGCACCCAGAATACTGCAGAGACAAAAATGCCACAGACTGCAGGTCTGTGGGAGAGGTGTCTGCCTGGTCTGAGGGTTGAAGTACAGATGTTTGTCTGTCTAGAGAGTTGGAGGGATAATGGTGAAGAGGTTAAAGAGCATTACGCTATAGGGAGGGAAAACACACGTACAGCCCCTGAGCCCCCTGTTGACCCTTAGGCAATCACCGTGACCATGCACAGATTTGAAATTATGGTACAACCTGTGGGCATATAATGGAAAGGGTGTAGAAGTGACTTTCAATACATTGCAGCATCAAAATATCTGCTGGCTGAAGGTGCAGAGGCACAGAAGTTACAGCTCCTGAGGAGTGTGTGATATCCGGGTACTAAAAAGCAGCTGCAATCCCTGCAGTGTGCTGCCATAGCTAAGCACAGGGATACTGGATCTCATGGTCTGTCCTGGAGGACTATCATATGAGCATTACAGCAGTGGCACTGCATAAATGGCAGCTTTCTGTTTTGGGTAGTTCTTCTTTTGTATCTGTTTACTTTTTCCAAAGCCCTCTATCCTAGTCTCTCCTAATTAAAGTGAACATGTGTATCTGAGGGTGCTAAGATAATTGCCTGCTCCTTTGAGCTTACTGGAGATAGTGGATTCTTTGTCCTATTTTCTCTCACAGGAGTTTTTCTTGTTGTATGCAGTGGGGTTTTAGCCTTCATTTTGTGCAGTTCTCAGTAGAGAAAGGCTTGCAGAAGAATAAAAAAGACCAAACACTGCAGCGTTTCCATCCTGACCTCTATGTGTCCATAAGTTAGCTTGTGTTTGCCTAGTGTGTGTAGCAATTGCTGCATTAACAGGCAACTGTTGTCACAGAGCCAGTGAGATACAGTCATTAGAAAGAAAAAAACTGAAGAGGGCAGCTAGTAAACTCACTCCATTTTGTTATCCTTCCTCAGAAATCAGAAGGGTATTCATTTGTGCTGCCTTTTTGTTTGTAAAGCAATGGGCATGGGTAGCCTGTTCTAACTGCATAGAAGGTTGAGCTGCCTCTGCCTTGGCACCTGGCTGCTAAATTGCAGCAAGCAGCAGGTTTGGGAGCTGAGGTTAAGGCAGCTGGGCCCCAGCTTGGAACAAGGAGCTTTTGCTGTGAGCTAAGGTTTTAGCCTTATGTTGCAATATCAGTATGCACAAGGTTGCAGGGTTTGATAACAGGAGAGCACTGCCTATTGACTGCAGAAGTTAAAGTGTAATGCCAGAATTGCACCTGTGATGGGATGATGCTGTAGCAAAGTACAGGTACCATGATGTAAGGTTAACAGGTTGTAAGGTTAACAGGCTGTAAAGTTAACAGGTATATAGAGAAGTCAGGCTAGTAAGAATAGTCAAACAAAGGAAAGGTGCTCACCGGTGTTGTAGGCTCGCAAGACTCCAGAAGGAGCGATCTCCAGGAAGAGATCCTTCCTTCGTGGCAGTCAGCCCTTAAATGGGGTCTAGGAGAGGTGGAGGCTGGCTCCACCCCTTCCAGGCACACAGGTGAATTGCTTTCACCTGTGCTCCCATGGCTGACTCAGTGCTTGCCTCAGGTGGTCAATCAGAGGTTCAGGCCATGATTCAACAGTTCCCATACACATGATAATACCAAATAATTGTATTGTTGTTTTGCATTTTATAAAAGGAGAAACATTGCACAACTTCTTTGCGACAACTTTATCAGGCTTCTGAATCTACTGAAGGGGGAGAAATACTAAAATATGAGTGTGATAAAAGCTGAGAAGCCATATTAATGCTGTTCCCCACACTCAGATGCTCTCCACAAATATTCTTCCAAGTAAAACTCAGGCCACAGGAATGCTTGCAGAAAGCTGAGAGCTTTCTATCAGCACTCCAGGAGTTTGCATGATTGCCAGCTGCCCCCTGTGCTGCTTGCTTCATTGAGGTTGGATAGGTGCAAATATGTGGAACTGGATCCAGCAATGTAATGGTAAAAATTGGTTTGCTTCCCATATACCATTATACTCCATCAATCTTCTCGGTGTTTTTGGCTGTGTATACTGAGTAAATTTGTTCCTTCAGGCTGCATGCAGTAGTTGAATGCTGGCGTTAGGCTACCAGCATGAAATCAGGTGTTGACTTGAAGCCCAGCTCCCACCGCAAAGGCACTCTGCCAGCCATCCTTTCTGGGTTACATGAGGCGTGGGCTTGGTGCCTGAAATTCCCTATGAGGCTCTAACCATGCAGCTCTGAAGCTGAGAGGCGCTGGCTGTATCCCTGTGGAACAGCCTGGTCATCTGCACTCCCCTACCCCAGCTGCCGAAGTGCATGATATGGTTGAGATGGGTAGCACATCTCACAGCCTTAGTTTGCGGACCCAGGCATTTAAGGAGCAGAATGAGTAATGCATGTGGATGAGCAGCTGGGAGCAGTATCTTTGTTGGCTGCCCTTATCTGAAACATCAGTGTTCCGTAGTGTTTCATTTACAATGACTTAGATAAAATAATCCTGTAATAAAAGAAAATCAAAGCACATATGGGACAGTAACCTGGCAGAAAGTGAGGTAAGCCTATGGGATTTAATGAACTAGTGGGTATGGTTAGTGGATGGTGAGATCCAGCAAAAAAAAAGGAGTGAAATTTCATTTAGAAAGTGAGGGAACGTGATTGTACAAGTAAGAGGACTCCTGCCTCCTCTGGGGCTCTCACTTGTGCTTGCTGCCATGACCTTGTGAGGCAGTGGTTTTTCTTTCTGTATCTGCACAGTGTTGAGCATAGACAGGGTCCTGGTGTGAGGCTGATGTGCTTATGTGCCATCACAGTAATAGTAAGGGTAGAAAAAAAGCTTGTGATATTTGTCAAGGAAAAAAACAATAATCTGCTCTGATTTTTCGTATTTGGCTATATACCTCACTGGAAATTGTGCAAAAACACAGCCAAAGGAGTTGTATAAACTGCCATAAATGTAAACCAGATACTGTCAATTTAGGGCATTTGTAGTGGTGATGTAAACTGAGCCAGAAATGCTGAGCCTTGGGTCCAGGAGACAGCCAAAATGCAGCCAAAAGCTGTTTCCCTGTGCTTAATTTAGTACAGGTGTGACTGGATAGGTACCAAGTCATACTCCTGGTCACGCTCTGTGCAGGGAAAGCTTGGAGGAAAGTGACTAGGGACTCTTGATGAAAAGTCACAGAACTTCAACTGAGCTTTATGATGAGAAAATAAAAACGGGTGAAATGATGGTACCTGGAAAATTGCCCTGTGGGCCCATTTGTTAGGCTTCTCTAAGGGAATGCCTGTGAAATGCTATGTGAGTAGATGCGAGTTCAGCCTGCCTAAGTGCACTGGAAGCCATGTGAGCACAAGTTGGGTGATCTTACACCTGAGCTGAGAAATCTTGCTATGAACTTCAGCTTGGTGCCTCCGAGCCCCTGAGGAGTGAAGCTGGTGAGAAGTGCCATGCAAAGCGTCGCCCTGCCTTCTTTAAGTTTTATATTTTTACTTTAATACTTGTGGCTGGCTGCAGTCAGAAAGCTGGCTGGAGTGGTCTACGGGTCAAACTTATGCATGTCCCTTGATTTCTGGTTGGCTGAGCACATGTGGTTGGGTGGGGTCACAGCCTCTTTATAATAAGACTTTGCAGATGTACTTCAACCAAAGCTTGAAAGGTGACCACAGCCTGGTTTACATGGGCTGCTGAGGGATGTGAGAGTGCTTCTCTTGGAGGAGCTGGAAGCTGCAGCCACACAAATTCAGAGCAAGGAGCACATTTCTTGACAGTGAGGAGAATTAACTACTTATGTAATTTACTGGAGGCTGTGCAGGTTTCCCCATCACAAGTAGTCTTTAAATCAGACCAGGTGGCTCTAAAATGCAGCTTTCCCCAGCAGAGGGACCAGCTCACCCCGTTCTCTGGTCAGTGCGATGCCAGATCCCAGACTGTAACAGCTCCTTCTGGACTTGAAAACCTATGGGTCCTGTGGATAGTAAGAACTGCGTAGTCTATAGAAGAGAAGAGCTCTCACATGCACTAAGCTTCTGGCAAAGTCTGGCAGATCTGTGAAGAAAAGGGACTGGAGTTACCTCTTGGATTTTGTGAGAGAAGAACGTCTCCCTGCATGTAAAAGCCTAAAACTGGACAGAGGCCAGGCAGGACAGCTGCCTCTCAGGGTCTGACGCTGTTAACAATCTAAATACTGATGTACCCTGACTGCCTGCTGCTCCAGCACTGGATGGGGTTGGGGAGAGCTGATAGATTTTAAATGTGGGCTTCTGTACTGGCGTTTTTGCCAGGAACTGCTGTGGTGCTGGAAGACAGTGGGATGGGGAACATGGCTCCTTCTGGAAAATGCATGCCTGGGAGTACAGTGGGCAAAAGAAAAGAGCAGAGCTCAGAATCATGTGAGGACTGAGTTTACATGTAAAGTTTTGTTTTCATCAATGGCATCCAAACCAGCCTGGGAGGCAGGCAGTCAGGAAAGTGTGTGTATATGCATTCCTATATACTGGAAAGTAGCTTGGATACTGCAGGAAACTTCTTAAATTCAGACTTATGAAGTGAAGATGTTTTGAAGAAAAAATAAAGTAGAACAGTGAAGAAGTACAAAGAATCTATCCCTGCTAGAAACTGGCTTTTTAGAGCTATCTCACGTGAGCTGCAAAATCCATATAGCCAGCAGCCTTTGTTCCAGCTGCTCTGCTGGAGGTGATGCTGTGCAAACAGAGCTCCGAGCTAGCTGAGAGGTGCCAGGACACAACATGCCAGCCACTGGCAAACCGCTTGCAGTGTGTACTGTGCAGCTAGCACTGTAGCTATGATGCTCTTGTTGCGTCTCTGTGAACTGTGTATCTTTCCAAGCTGATTGTTTCTTCCTTGGCTGGCTGAGGATATCCATAAAACCCAGGATAAATCATTCTGATGCAGTGAGCATTCTCTCACCTAGCTACCTCTCCCCATCACAGGCTTCACCCTGCCAAGCTGTGCTGATAGATGATGCCATGTTTGGCAGATGGACCCCTGACATTTACAGCCTCTGTCTCTGTTCCACTAGGGACCACGTGCATGGCAACACAACCCGACCCCACCAGGTTCCTGGCCTGACTCACCAATGTTTGCTGTTTTAAAGGCAACCTCTAAAAATGTCAGTGCAGTGTAAGTGCTGCATCATGCTCACTGATGGGGAAGACAGCACAACACAGGCTGTTCCTGGGATGCTTCTTCTCAGCCATTGCTTGTGTTGCATAGTCGTCTCTAAAACAGGAACTGTGTGAAGACACGTGCCATCCCCATGAATTCCAGCGAGCTGCCCCATGCGTGAGGTGCAGCAAGTGCTTTGCCAGTATGCTGGGCTGGCTTGGGGCCAACAGACAGGGAGCTGCCAGGCATCTGCAAGTGCTGTGCTGGGAGTGCTCTTCTTCCCCTTGCCCCATGAGCAGTGAGTGCATGCTGCTCACAACAACTGGTATGTAATCCCACTTCTGTGCCTACACAGGGAATCCAACTATAGTTTCCCTCAGCACTGTGAGTTCCTCACACCTTCTGCCTGGGGAGGGCCCCTGACTGGGGGCCAAGGCTGGCCGAGGTGGCACAAAACCCACTCACCACTGCTCATCTCCCCTCCATGCAGGCCCCCAAGGGGCATGCAGGCCACTCTGGGGCTTTAGGCAGTACTATGCACGTGATGTTAGCCCCTAGCAGCAAGATTTAATGCGTGCACTTCATAGCTGCCCGTGGGCTGGCCTGGCTCTTTATGCCTCTGCTCCATTTGCTTAATTGCATTCTCTGGCTGTCAATCATTCTTCATCCTTAGAGAACAGGACAGACTTCCCAAGATGTTCATGTGCTTACTGATGTAGGTGGGCTTCTACTGGGATCTTCAAATGTTACCAAACTCAACTATTTACCCTCCTAAGCCTATTCGGCTTTTCCACCTCTGTAAGAACCAGCCAGCCTCAGAGGAACCAGACAATTCAAGATTTCCATGAGCTGATGAGCAGCGGTGAAGAGCTTCTGTCTCCTCCTCTAACTCACCTCTGTACCTTGCACACAAGGCTATAGCAGTGTCATAAGATGTTCATTTCCAGATGCCTTTGTGCATCTGTATTGGTCTGACCAGCGCTCAGTACTGAAATCATGAGTGCTAATGAGAATGTGCATCCAAAGAGCATCTTTAGGGAACCCTCAAGTCAGCAGTTGCTTCTGAACCCTGAGCCTTCTGCACCAACAGCCTCCTATATCCTGTGTTGCTTTTCCTTGCCTTCTGTGCCATTACAATGCTTGATTTATTTTTAAATCCAAAACTAAATAAGCAAACCCTCTGCTTTCTGATGCTCATTTTTGAGCTCTTCCAAAAAGTACAGATTTTATTTCTATGAATTTCCTTGCTTCCTATATTCTCACAAGTGCTACCCTATGGTGATGGCTGAGTGGAGAAAACTTGTATGTTGTTTGCATTTGCAGAAAGGATACTGGGGCACCCAGAGGCTAAGCGAGTTCCTCAGGACCTGAATGGGCCAGTGTCTGAATTCAGAAAAAAATCCTGAGGGCACTAGAAGCAGCTTTTTCTCTTTTGCATCATGTTTGATCCTTGGCTGCAGATCAGATGAGAGCTTTCCCTCCTGCTGAACAAGCTATTCCTTTTCTTTGCTCCTCATATCTTTCCTTGCTGAAGCACACCTTAAAAGGCAGCAGGACAGAAGGACCAAACATGCACAAGTGATGAAGGATGGGAAGCCCTGCATTGCTCTGCTGGCTTTTCTTCTTGTTTTGGTTAAGCCTAGAAATACTGCAACAAAGGAAAATTTTCTCAGTAAAAATCTTGCAGGGATTCAGGGTCAACAGCTCAGGGAACCCTGCAGCATGGTGATGAGCAGCACTGCACAGAATTTTCTACTGCATATGGGCCAAAACCAATTGAATTGAGAACAGATTTTTATATGACTTGTCTCAAGAGCAGCACTCATAACATTTTAAAATGACAGATACGTTATAGTGTTTTCATTCTGTTTACATGGCTGAGAAAGTGACCCCTCTTACTTTTCATAGCTGCCATCTGTTGGTCAAATTCATTCCAGCGCAATCAAGTAAGAAGTCTTTTTTTTTTAGTGGGTTGTTTTATTTTTTCCATTTGTTTTGTTCTGTTTTTAATTATTATTGTCTCTGGGAATTTAATTCCAGGCTTTCAGATCAGTGAGTGGGACAAGCCTTTCTCTCATTCTTACAGTGGTTCCTTGAAGTATTCTCTCTTTCTGCTTGCTTGCAAGTTGTTCAAAAAAATAAACCAACCAAAACCAAACCTTCGAACAGGTGAGCACTCAGTCAAAGAGGTGGAATGATTGATTTGAAGCCTTCTCACAATGCTTTGTCCTGGTCAACAGAGGATACTAATTAAAAGATCAGTATCTATGTGGCTCGGGTTTCAGGCCCATTGAGAGCTGAAGTACTTCAAGAGCCTCTTGAAAAAGAGAAAGACCACATATTATTCCCTAGGATAAAGCTTCTTCCACAAATCCCCCTCCAATAAGATAATATCTAGTCCGTTCTTATTAAGTAATGATTTGCTTTAATTATTTTTATCAACAATCCCTGCTTCCACGTTGTTTGAAGCTGAAGCTTCTGCCCAGAGCGAGGGTACAGGGATGGGCATGATCCCAGCACACTGGTGAACATGCTGCTTTTCCAAAGGACTGTTGAGTGGTGTCTCCATGTATGGTGGGGATCCTGGCTCCCAAAACCTTCAGACCTTGCCAGCAGATGACCTGGGACCCCTGTCTTCCTGCAGGTGTCTCACTGGAGGTGGCATCAAAGAGATTCAAGCCCCTGCAGTGACACTGTGGACTTCTAGAGAAAGACCTATGGCTGCGTGTAAAGAGCGTAAGCCTCTTTTGGTGCTGCTAAAAACCTTGGGATGATTCTAGAACAGTGGGGGCTACTCTGACACAGAGAAGAAGCAAATCAAATCCTCTCTTTTTTTCAATATGGGCAACAAGAATGCACGTTCTGTCCCCCTGGCATTGAGGAATGGGATAGAGAGAATTGGTCTTTGTTTTGAAAGCTTTGGAAATCAGAGACTTTCAAAGCATTTACAGGCAAATGCCTATAATTTAAGAAGATTGTAGGAGAGTTTTAGTTACTGTAACTGTTCAATTACCTATAGAAAATGGAATTTACCAAAAAACTTTGAAGAAGCTAAAGATGGTGCCACTTTGTTGGTTTCAGTGATCATATTTTTAACCTTCAAGGGGACATTTTGACTAGCTTTGTATTTTTAAAAAGTCCTTAGGGATCCTCTGCAAATTTATTCTTTTTTTTCTTTTTAACTAGAAACCCATGATATGCTGCTTATTAATTTTTACCTACATTTAGATTTCTGTCAAACAAAGTTCTGATAATCACTGTAATAAGGGCTGTGTTTATTTTTCTATATAAATTTTCTTGATATAAAACATCTCACAGGAAAGTGCCTGCTTTGTAAAAAGCATTTTCTTCTGACAAAAAAAAAAAAAATAACAACAACAAAACACACCCACATGCACAGTTTGTTTAAAAGTGCTTAACTTATTCCAGAGTAGGTCAGGAAAGAGAAAATGAAATGAAAAAAAAAGGGGGCAGCTGGGAATAAAGGCAGCAGCCTCTCTGACGGGCTGCATGTGTGGGTGGTGGTGACTGTGCTTTTTCTTTATAAGTACAAATGACTTCTGAGATTTCATCTTGATGATCTTTGTTAAGGTGGACCAACTCTTCAGTGGGAACCTGCCCAAAATACCCAAGAATTTTTCTTCCACCTTAAAGGAAATGCTTAGAAAAGAGAAGCTGGGTTTTAGACAGCCAGGTAAAGACCAGTGGAGAATCACTGCAGAAACAGAGGTCAGGTTAAACAGCTTCGGCTCACATTTCACCTAGCTCCCTTGCCCATAGCGTGGCAGAGGTGGGCACCAGATGAAAGGTGAGCAGAGGAGTTGGTGAAGGGGGTGATGACAGATTAGTACCACCCCTACATTCCTCCCCAGATGCATTTTCACATCTGTTTGGCATTTCAAGGGTTATTCTCCTATAAGCATCCTTCAGAGACATCCAAGCAAGTGAGATCCTGCACTTGAAAGGCCAAAAAAGAAAATAATTTACCAGGGAGGTACATCTTACACATGTGATAAAGTGTGGCTGTATAAATTAAAGAGCTGACTGAGCCTCTAAAGAAATATGGACTATCCAGCCTCTGTCTTGAAATCATTGGGGTCTCTGGGTTTTCCTTTTCCTCACAGCAAGAAGGTATTTTTCCAATGGTCTGAACTCCAGACCAAAACTTTTGCAGATCCATAAGTGGATGTATTTTGTTACTCCCCAGATGCTACTATTTTAACGTCTGGATCATCTATAGAAAGTAGGACTTGGATGCCTGAAACTCTTCCTGGGAGAACAACCCATTCTTTGCCTTTTAAAATTTCCTTTTCATGCTGTGGGTGTTGCTGAGCTGTATCCTCACAAATGAGGCCATAGCCCTATTGATGCTTCTATTACCTCCTGTCTCGCCTGCAATGCAGTATGCCTGGGCATAAAGCCTCTAGCCTGGGAAATGCCAGTGGGCACCAAATGCTACAGCGTTCCTCCTCTGCAGTGGGGGGAGAAGAGAACAAGTACTCTCTCTCTTTCTCTATCTGCTAGTAATGTGGGTGCACAGAGCTGTTCATTCAGCAACTGAGCCTTTCAAGTGCCTTTCAAGTGTCTTAACTGAATGTTATTGCTCTCTGAGTTACCAGTTCTGCTGCAAATTTAAGAAGTGGCAACAATCTTTTCATGAGAATTTTCTTGTGGCTTTTATGGAGGACTAAATATACATGTGCAAAACTCAGTAAAACTCAGCACTGAGACCACTGCTATAACATTGTTAAGGTAATACAGTAGCCAAATCAGTGTTGTAAGTGAATCTGAGGCAATGAGCCACTATGCGGCATTAGTGAGTTCAAGTAGCAGTTGTCCATTCCAAACCATGGGATTCCCACCCCTGTGAACCTGTATGCCATTGCTTAGATTTAGAAAGTACCTTTAAGCTTTAGGATCAATGAGGCAGCTTATTGTTTTTGGAAATGGATTTTATCTATTCTATTCACTGTAGCGAAATGAGAAGTCACTGTGGAAAGCCCACTCATTGCTGGTAGTTTCCTTGCAAAACATACTGCTGAGCTGCCATGGACAATATTCCTTCTGTATGTGAATACTGAATATGGAACGTGATCCACTGAAAAAAGAAAAAGCCTTCAGTCTGAAACTTCACCTACTATTTTTGACCTATTATTGAATTCTCTGTCATTGTTTCATTAACTCCTGAAAAATGTCGTGTGATGGGAGATTGGGGAAGTAGGAAAGATTAGAATTTTTTCCCATGATATTTGATGTGTAGACAAGGCTACCTTTCCATTTTTGTCAGGATGAGAGCCACTCGGGATAAGGACGCTCAAAGCTTCTGCACACCAGACACAGGCCATATTTGGGTAACTTTTTTCATGAGAATCAAGTACAAGTTTCAGACTAAATCTTCAAGGCACGCTGTGGCAGGAATCCAGCCTATCTAAAAGATTGCCTGTAGCTCTGGAATGAAGACAGTGAATGAAAATCCTTTCCCAAACCGCAGGGAGACTTTTTGGTTCCCAAATAAAACTCTTCTGTGTGGCTAGGCCTTCTCAGGAATGGATGCTCGTGCTCTCCTCCATGGTGATAGGGACCCAAACACTGCTGGATGTTGGGTTTTGAGAGGTCACGGTTGAGCGCTACGGTCTCCATGGTTTTCTTTACATGGGAAATGTGACTGTTCTAGGTCCCTCTGCCAGGGTGTTGGACTCACTCATAAAGGAACACAGTCCGCTAGCCAAACAGTGAGATCTTTGCGTCTTTTCTCAGCCAAAAATGTCCTTTCTCCACTCTATTTATTAGCCAAGCCCTTCCAGAGGGCAGTGGGAAGCCTAAATGAGAGTGATAGGACTAGTGGCTACACTAGTTGGCTACCTCATGGGCCAGCATCGTTACCATGCAGAAGTTACAAGTCTGTTTTGAAGAAGGATATTGCATGTGATCTTTTTTTCTATTACAGTTATTCTTACTAAAGCAGTCTCTGCCAGATGATAGTAGTGGCCTGAGTGTTCTTCAGGGGAAGAAAGGCAGAGCTCCACGGCGAAGGCAGTAGCTGAAGTGCCCCACTGCTCTGAAGGCTGTGGCACCAGCCTCTTTGACGGGTGAGGTCTAGGGGGATTTTCACCATGAAGACTGAAATTCTCATAAGGGTTTTAGTTCATAGTTAGTTGATGACTAATACAAACTCTGGGCTCAGAAAATAATATGTATTAAAGGTGATCAAGGATTTACAGTCCGCATTCCTAAAACTCTAGAGGGCAAGGTATTAGGAAGAGGATAGAACCATTTGTTTTAGTTATATTAAATGGAAACTCTAGACACTGTCTGAGTCTGCCTATTCCTACTGCTAACACCACCTGGCAGAAAGGTTATATCATTATTATCTGCTGTTTACTTTTCTCCTTTTAAAAATCTTTTAGACTAGCAATCAGGAATAGGCAAAATGCCATGGGCTCTATAAGACCAGGCTCAAATGAAGAAAGGCATTAGATAGGGAAAGTGGTTGCAAACATTTTTCATCCAGCTATCTGGGCAATACTTGGAAGTGCCAAGAGGATCCAGGTGAAAAAAAAAACCTATCTGTAAGAAAGGATGATAAGTTATATTTTTCACAAAGATACAGAGCAGCTGTAGTTGTGCATCTGTAGTTCACATAGTGCCATTCCCCACTGTGGCCAGCAACCAAACAGGACCATGGGGAGGACCATGCTTGTGTGGTGGGCACCAGGCATGCAGAGCTCTGCTAGCAGGTCTGCAATCTTCCCCAGAGCACTGCAGGCCTATTTATCTCTGTACCCCACTTTGCTCCTTCTATATTCCCCTTTGAATGCAGGAGGAGTAAAACTTGCTCAAGGATGGTGACTTAGACCCCACGGGACTGTGTAGAAGATAAATGTTTCCAGGCCCTGCTGTTCTGCCTGCGCAAGGTAGATCGAAGCTGCTGACCTCGAACCACTCAGTAAAGCAGGGAAACCAAGTCCATTTTTCTCCCTGGCTCCTCTCGTAAGGGTATGACACTCAAAACAGCTCTTTTAGCATGGCAACTGCAGTGAACCCACCAGAAAAAATAAATTAATTCTTAAAAATAAACAGCTGTCCATAGGAGAGCCCAGGAAAACCCTGGCCTCTGCTCTTCGGATAGCCTAGGGGTCTCAATGACAAATCACCCTTGCTACCTACCCCAGTGAATATTCTCAGCTTGTCAGCCCAGCTAATTGTTTTGGAGTGGATGTAATACATCTTCTGCCAGGAGAGGTTTGTGAGGCACATGATGCTGCAAATGATTTTCTGTTTATCTAATCTCTTCTCTTGCTGCTATCATTGCACATATATACAAACTCCTTTATAGCTTCCCTCCAGCCACTGCTCTGGTTACAAGCTTAAACAAGTCCTTGCTCATTTTAGAGCTACAGGCTTATTTAAGGAAATGAATGCAATAGCACTAGGCTGTTATTGTCTCTCAGCAGGTAAGGTTGTGTGCTGTCCATACTCAGCCTGCTTTCAATAGCAAAGTAATGATCTTTGCAGAAATTTCTTTCCACTTGACAGCTGCTTGGCTGGGACACAGCTCTGCTGCTTTTTGCTCATCTCACATGTTTAGAAATGACCCTAATTCAATCCAAAATATTGAAATAAGCTAAAAAACAGATCAACATACCTAAGTCACAGTAAGGTATGAGAAGTACCTCATGAGAAGCTGGATCCTGATTCCTGCTGATGGGATGACAATGCAGCTAACTAGAAGAAACATAGGAAAAGCTGAAGAAAGGCTTAAGCCACAAGCTGCAATAAAAGTGTGGCTCAGTGTGTAGGCCAGTGTTATAAGTGACCTTTTCTTTATGTTGCTGGAGAGAAATATGAGACCAGAGAAGGTTTTACGATCGCCTATAATCTTCCTATCACTTCTGCAGTGAATGATTGGGCAGGCAATTAAGTTTTAATTGAAAAATTGGAGGGAATAGAGGAAAAATCAGAAGAAATAAACGCTCAAGTCAGCAAGTCGCATTACTGACAGCAGCTAATGTTTCTAACATGAGCTTTAAATCCTTAGCTTCCCTCCAAAGCAAACATATTATGCATTGTTCGTGATGTTCTTAATTAGAAATATTTAGCCCTCCAAATAGAAGTCCATTCATTTATTTGCTCAGGGCCTGGATGAATATTAATAGGTCTTCTTATGGGAGATGTGTTTAGCTATTGTTTTAGAGATCACCTGCACAAAATATTTGGGGCTTATAAGCTGAACATCTTGGTTTCCTCTGAAAACAAGAAGCAGGCTGAAAAGTATTAAGGTTTGTAAAGGTGGGGAAAATTAAACAGGGCTTTCCTTGTTCAGCACATAGTGTATGGCCTGGAGCTACCCAAGATGTGGCCTCAGGTGAGCCTGCACCTGATGCAGTGATGAATTTGCTCCCCCACAGTGTGAAGCCTGTGCTTATCCTCATGCATTTTAGTTGGAGAGAGGAGGGAAGCAAATTAATGAGTGCATGCTGAAATATATCCGCTGTTAGTGAGGACAGGCTAGAAGAAAATCCAAACACAGGAACCAAGTGGCTCAAGTTTTTTCTTTCTAGGAACCAGCTCCAATGCAGCTCATGCCAGTGATGATTTGCCATCTAAGAGCAGCCTGTGTGAGACCCCAGCTCATGTCTCACCACCAGGTATTGCCAGCATGAATTTCCCGCCCATGGTCCCTGCACTCCTTCAGGCCCCAAAGAAGTCCATCGTGTGGGAATTTGTTTCTCTTCATGGTTGATATATGATGAGGGTGGTGGTGCTGGGAGATAAGAAGAGAAAGTATTGAAGTTGTTATAGACAGTACACCCTTGACAGTCAATGAATTAAAACACTGTTTAGGGTTTTTGTGTTGGGGGAATTTAACATTATGAAATTATGTAGGAATTTAATATGACTGCTTTTACACTGGAAGTATACATGTGAAAACCTTAAGTCTGTCTTTTTAGCTTTGCATTACAAGCTCATTTTTAACTCCAGATTACCATTTTTCCACACACTCATTCAGGAAACATAGTAATTTTTCCCACCATCCTGGAAAAAGGAACAGGAAAAAATCAATATTTCTATAATCATAAAGAACGGAATATGACAAATGCATTTTCAAGCCATCTCAACTCTTGCTGTGAATATTTTCCCTCTGTCCCCTTGAGTGCCCCAGCTCCAGATGGGGTTTGCACACTGCTGCTGAGGCTCCTCAGCCTGGGAAATACCATGGTAGGAGATTACTTGCCATTGCAGCAGTTGTAAGGAGGACAGAGCCTGTCTTGGGCAGAGACTGGCCTGTGATTCTCTGCTAATAAATAAACATCTCTATTTCCCTTTTGCACTGTGCAACTTGATGGTAAAGGTTTCAAAGAAATGTTGAGCTGACATAAAAAAAACAGACTCTCCAAGGCAAATAAAGGGAGATTTATTTTCTTATTCAGGTTTCTCAAAGACTCCTTCACTGTGCCCTTTCTATACACAATGGTTTTCACCATTCAGGAATGCTTTCATTTAATGTCTCAAATAGCTTTTTGTGTCTCCTAGTATCTTTCTTTAACCATAAAATAAACATCCTTTCCCTAACAGGTCTAATGATATGGATTTAGGGGCAGCACAACAATCATTGATCCAGAATATAACTGTTTCACTCAATGGACTCTAAGACATTGTTTCTCACTAGGCCAGTCTCTATGACCTGATTTCCGCATAAAAGTTTGCTCAGTATAATGCTGTAAGTGCATTATTTTGTTTTAAGCTGTGGAAAACATGGCAGCTTTTATACTGGCACAGGCTATCCCCCTCACTGTGTGGGAGCAGAAGCAGCAGCATGCATTCCTGCACCATGGTGTTACCTGTAGCAGACAGGGCTTTATTCACACCCCTCTGCTGGGATAGTTATAGGGCAGGGAGGGAGATCCTTATTACTGGGTGAGATCTGTGGAAGGTTTATCTCACAGTTGCTTTGCCAGGCCCAGACTGCTCGTGGAGCAAGCAGATAGGCAGGATGAACTATGGAGCATTCCTGGTCTGACTGCAGTTTTACATCCTTCTCTTGAGTCTGAGGAAAAGAACCAGCCCTCCAGCTCAAGCCATGGCCACTGGAGTTATTGAACCAGGCCGTGCATATCTCATGGTCCTGATGATTGTTTCATTTTTTCTTTTATTTGGACAAATAAGATGCATCTACAGTGATGATGAGACATCAGTGTATTAAGCAGCAGACACTGGTGGGCAAGGGTGCCTGGCTGGGAAATGAATTCCTGCACAGCAATAATGGGTTGTGGGGATTTCCTGCGTGGCTGTGTGAGTCGGGGCCATCTGTCAACAGCTTTCTGTGGTGACAGGCCAATGCCGAAAAGACAGATGGAGGGAATCCAAAGAGAGAGACCTTCCCAGCTGTAGGGGAGGCTGAGTCGTGGACCAAGCTGGATAGATTTACTGTCTGCCTCATTCTTTTCAGGACCAATTGCTTTCCCATTTTTATTTCTTTTTTTTTCCTTTTTTTTTTTTTTTTTTTTTGTCTCTGTACATCTGATATTTTGGTGTTCCCCAGGTACTGCATTAGCTGCTGAGGGAAGAGAACTGGAGGGTGTCATCTGAGGGAACTGCGGGACATCCTGAGCAGCTGTACCTCAAAGCCTGCCTGGAGGTGGGAGTGTGTTTTACCCCTATCCCAGCTTTCAAAGGCTGAGAAGACAAATCAGGAAGAGGCCGAGGGAGCTCAGCTGTTATCTCTAGCAAGACAGAGACAAAAGGTATAGCTAAAAGTAGCTGCTTTGTGCTCTGACAACAGCTTATCAAAACATTTATTATATCTCCTTTGACTTAAGGTGCTTTTTGGTGATTGTCTGGGCTACCCTACATAACAAATTCACTGTAGCTCAAACGTGCTCTTGTTGGTTTTGAACTTTTTGAACAAATGGTTTTAGTGGTGATTTATGTTTAAGAAATAGGAGCTGCCTGGTACTGGTGAGCTATCCTAGAACAACAAACCAGCCCAGGCAGCGCAGTTGTTGTAATACTGCTGTTTTGTGGCAACAGGGATTAAATGTCCAGCCTGTCTAAGATTTCTGTGCTTTCTTTGTGGTACTGGAATTGCTGAAGCTGAGGTAGTTTAAGGCTACAAGCAAGAAAGGGACACCAGAGAAAAGCAGTTTCTTTCATTAGGCAAAAGTCTTGGGTAACTGAAGGATCACCTAGGTTTTTCCAGCTATGTTATTTAGTCTAATAAAAGATACGGCATCCCCTTTCAAACTCTTGTTGTGGGCATTTTAAAATAAGCCATACTTCTGAAGAAGGAGATAAATTAGAGAGGATGCAGTGGAAAGCCACACACACTCCAAAAAGTAATCAGAGAATTTGTGATTGCTTTGCAGTATGGAAATTAGGGAGCTCAGTCTGCTTAGCTCATCAAGAAACAACAAGAGGAGCCTTGCTCAGACTGGTAGGTGCCTTGGTGGGAAGAGCTTATCCAGTTGGGAAGGACTATTTACTCTAGTGGAGTCACAGTGAGAACCACAGCTGTGACTGTGGAGATTAAATTTGAACTATAAATAAGGCATTATCATACTGTTGTGGTAGATTGCCCTCCATAAGCTTTTCTTTACACTCAGTAAGACAGTAATGGAATGAAAATAAAGGCTCTGCACTTCACACTGACTGATCCTTTCCACTCTTACAAAGAGTGAGTCTGCAAATGACTTAAAAGAGCATGGGATTAGCTCTAAAGAGTCTGAAATCCTGCAGTGTCTCTGAGGCTAAGGACACAGCACATGGGACTCCCGTGTTTGCCATCCTCCTCCAGAGCTAGTGAAACACTGCACAGCCAGACACATGTCATAAATAATTGATGGCCAAAACAGCCAGTTGGAGACCACTAAGCATAGGAAGGACTTAATGGTTAGCCGAGGATTTAAGAGACTTGCTCTGTCCAAGAGAGTTACTGTCTCTTCTCATCCCTCCCATTTGTCTCTGAAGATAAATGTGTGAATGCTTGCAGGCAGCTCTCAAGCTGCAAACTGAAGGCCAGGTACTTAAGAACTAATCAAAAGATGTGATCATACAACAAACAGGTTGGTGGCTGCCAGAACAGGCTTTCAAGAGAATCCAAAACCTTTCTGTTGCAAAAAGCATAGCGAACATTTGTCTGACTATTCAAAATATACTATCCCAGCCACTCAGGGCCTGCTGTCCTGTCATCTGTCCCCCATTTCCGAGTGCACTCACTGCACATGGCCTTACCAGGTTTCTCCTTTATTTGCCCCCTGGTTTCCCTCCTCCACAGTTCTTCTGCTTTGAGAATGACCAAAGTCCTTCAGATGACACACGCCAAAAGCCTTGAAGACAGAAAGCAGTTTGCCACCTTTCTGCACTGAAGCAACCAAATTGTACCAAGAGGTCAGTGGTTTGGGCTCACTTAGGGACGTGCTTCCTTCTGGCAGCAAAGTTGAAAAGCTGATATTATTGAATCATAGAATTGTTCAAGTTGGAAGACACCCTTAAAGATCATCTAATCCAACTTGCCGGCAATGAACAGGGACACCTGAGAGCTCTATCATATTGCTCAGAGCGCTGTCCAGCCCTATCTTGGATGTCTCCAGGGATGGGAAACACACCACCTCTCTAGGCAACCTGTGCCAGTGCCTCACCACTCTTACTGCAGGTGTTCCATCTTGTGGATCATTTTTGTGGCCCTTCTCTGGATGTGCTCCAACAGATTTACGTCTCTCTTGTACTGAGGACTTCACATCTGGGCACAGTACTCCAGGTGACATCTTACCAGCACAGAGCAGAGGGGCAGGATCACCTCCCTCACCCTGTTGGCCATACTTCTTTAGATGCACCTGAGTATACAATTGGCTTTCTGCACTGCAAGGGTGACCCTGGTTTGCTGAGGACTAGCAGTGCAGTGGATGGTGTCTGACTACAGAGGAGCGTTGGCTGGCCTTCCTAGCCATGGAGGCATGAGGTACAGTTCCTGCTGCATGAAAATTTCATCTAGGTGAAAGTGCTGGCAAGAGATCTCACCCAGAGAAGGACATTTATTTAGATGTTGACTTATATATTCGCAGAGGCAGAAGCAGCAGGCAAGAAGAATGGGATATTTAATGAAAGCTGGTCTTAGCTCAATGAAAGGCAAGCAGCTCTACCAAAGCAGCTTGTGACAGGCTGTGCCCAGTGCAAGGCTCATCTCTGTGGGGCTGTTTCCAGCCTGCAAAGTGAAGGCCTTCAGGACTTCACACCAGGATCCTGCACACAGGTGCTGCTCTGGTGCCCCACCAGAACAGGCAGAGGAGCTTGGAGAAACAGAGGCTCATAAGGAAAGCCACTGGAGCAGGCTTCCCACTGGCTCTCTCCTGCTAGGCAGAGGCCTCTCTGCTGCTGGGCTGTCAAAGGGTGTCAGATGCCTGCTAATTACAGCCAATGAGGAACTTAATTACCCTGCAGCACATGGCTGCCTTTTTACACAGTTGTGTCTCCTGGCTCTGTTCTAGCCCACACACATGGTGGGGAGGGGCAAGAGTCTTCCCTCTGCCCTTGGCATGTGGGGCCCTGTGGGAACAGGTTGCCTGAGTCCCTGACTATGTACATGAGCCTTCTGATCTGCTTGCATTTGGCGGCTCCTGGATATGGTACCCCTTCATGCTGGGCAGGAAGCTTCCCCATCAAGGTATGTCATTCTGGAGGGAGCTTTAGGTTTGTGTTGTGGCTATGGGTTGTGCTGGGCTGGTAAGAATCTTGGTGTTCTTCAGTGCTGAGGAGCCCCTGCTGACCGCTTGAGTCTCTCTGTGTTGTATGCTGCTGCTTTGTTTTGACCCCAGTGGTCCTGTTTGGTCTGTGTGTTTGGGGGTTGGAGCCAGCTGGAGCACGTACAAGTGGAAGGACACTGGCTTGTATTCTCACTGGCACACGAGTAGTGATCCTACCTCCATCTCTTGTGTCTGTGTCAAGTATCCATAATTGTATAAAAAAATCAGTGTAATGGGGATAATGCATTTGTGCATGTATACTGTGTTGTGTAATTCCAGAATAGCCATGCTGGCAGAGGAGCACTGGCAGAAGTTGTGTGTTAGAGCTGGGTGTGACTTACCTTCAGCAAAATGAGTGGCTCTGTCAAAATGTCCTTGTCTGTTTGATTTCATATCTATTGAATGTATCTTCAGAGACTCGTTGAAAACTGGTGAGTTTTGGATTTGATTTGACAGGACGCAGCCAAGTGCCTTTTAGCAATTTTTGCAGCGTTTTTCTTGACTGCAAAGAAATTCCCCATTCCCTGAACCACCTTATCTGACTAGATGACTAAAATTCTCAAAAAAAAAAAGTGAATAGCAAGTAGTAAATGAAAGGAAATGGGATCATTTCAACAGCAGCCAGGTGGTGGGTTACTGGAGACCTGAATGCCTCTGTGTTAGTCTGATGTACAGCAGGCAGCTTGGCTGGTTCTGAGAAGAAAGGCTACAGGCCAAAGTACGATTCTAGTCATGCTTGTGTAAGCCTGAAAGAAGCCCTCCAGCACAATGACGTTTGGAGAAGTGCCTGTGTTTTGAGCAAGTCAAATGCACCGCTTCAAGAGCTTTGTTTTGCTGGCAAGATACTGCAAGTGCCAAAGGACGAAGGCTGCACTGAGCTGTCAGTGTTGCATAGCAGTGCTCGTTCTGTCACGTGTTAGGCCTCCTTTCAGTGGCTGGGAGGCCAGGGCTGTGCTGGGGCCTTGTTGTGCTTCACATCTGCATGGTGACATGGGCTGACACTGTTGTGACACATGAGCACAGAGGGAGGCATAAGCTTTTATATGCTCTGAATGCAGGGCTCTGAGACAAGTTTCAGCTGAGTGCACCTGCAAAATGCAGGGGCAGCTGAGTACCATGGCACAGAAAAGAAGGGGAAAATGTTCCCTCCACAGAGATGCTCCAAGCTGTAGAGCAGGGCTGGTGGGGCAGTTTCCTGAGCCCTGTAGCCCAGCTGGAGTCAGATCACCTGCTTCAGTCCTTTGTTATTCACCACCCTGATAACTCTTTTGATGTTGTTCTGCAGACTGGCCTGGCCCTTCCCACCCTGCACTGTGGTGGGCCCACTTCATTTCTAGCATATCCACTGCTGCAGAAAGTCTTTTGGTTTCTGGCTTTGGCACATGCTGTTGGTGGAGGTAGTGCTGACAGTGCGCAGGATAGGGCAGAACTCTGCGAAAGCAGGCATGACTCTGTGTTCTGGGGCACCTAAGACAAGTCCCAGAGTTGTTTGGTGCCTCAGATTTCCCATCTGTGAAATAGAAATTGATAAAGTGAATTTATGTCTTAAGTCATGTAATACGTTTTCTTTTGGGCAACAGGCAGTTGGTGCAACCTAAACTAGTACATAGCTCTACACAAATCAGACCAACCTAATGTGAGCCCAACTGTAGCTATGGAGCTCCCCCACAATGCCCCTTTCTCAAGATAAACTCAGCCCATGAGGTAAAGGTAACCCCCCCCTTGTGTGCGTCATCCTCTCTCAGCAGACATCTGCCGAAACACTGCAAAATAAGGTGAGAAAAGCGAAGCCAGTTCAGATGCTGCTGCCAAGGCAGATGGAAAGGATGGAGGGTAACCAGTGTGCAGCAGAAAGGGCAGCCCACCAACATCTCTCATGGCTCTTGAATGCTAAACTGCTCATGGTATCAATGGGGGAGGGATCCCACAGAGGGAACCCACCCTTATCCGGAGGATGAGGACCTCATAACCACTTCCTCCCACAAGAAGAAATGCCTTAATACTGTATATCTGCAGGAAATGAGAAAGGGGGGCTGTAGGCTTAGCATCACCATCAGTACAGATGTTGGTGTGTACCCACTCAGCCCTAGTGGCTTGAGGTTTTTAATGGCTGCCATGTCCCAGAGCACCTTCAGGTCTCTGTGCTTCTTGGTATGCCTGCAGGCTCTGAGTGTCAGCATGGCAGTGACAGATGCATCTCCTGGAGATGTCGTGCAGCCATCCTGGCCCTCTGTTTGTGATGTTTATCAATAGAAGAATAAGCAATTTAGCTGGTTAAGAACATAACTCTGGTATCCTGCCTAATCCTGGTAGAACATGTTATTTGAGTGTCACCTAGTTGACAGGTGCACAGCTGTCTGTGGACATCTGCTCTGACCAGCATGGGCTTTTCTTTCTCTGCTGCCCTGGGGCTTTGCACCCTGTCATTGATGATTATGTCATGTTACATGTAGATCTGGAAGCTGACCCTATATAACATGATATAAAGAAATACAGGCAATATATTGGGACAACAGGGTGGATCCTAATCAGAAACATATGTGGAATACATTTGTTCTAGTCAAAACTGTCCTGCTTGGAGACTTGCCTGTCAAAGGAGAAGGCAGCTCATTAAACACTGAGGTACTGCTGGGTCAGTGGGTCCTGGAGCCTGGGAAATATGGGACTTGAATTCCCTTGACTTATTGCTGTGTAAAATGGTGCAGAACAAAGAACTAGTACGAGAATAAAGTTACAGGGAGATGGTGGTGGTGGCAATCAGATGCCAGCTTTGCATGACTGCAAGCTGCTGTTAGTACTCAACATTGTGGCTGTGGAATATATATATATATATAATTTCCCTTTTGCTAGCCAGAGTTGGGAAATAGTGAGTTTAAGAATGTGATCCTGTTACAGCCCTCACATTGCTTAGAGTGCAATTTGCGTGCACCCTGACTTGGATTTGAGTATCCTCAGGTCTACCTGCTAGAAGATGCAGCTTTTAGCAGCTAGAGAGTGTGATTATGGCCACAGGGATTCTTTCAGGCTGTGTTTGCCTTTTATTTGTATAAAGTAACCACGGGCTGCCCTGGGATGAGTAGAAGATATTTGGGCATGTTTCTTTCTTTAAATGACTCCTGGCACAGAGGTTCAGGGGATTTTCAGTCAACACCATTCCATTTAAGAAACAGTAATTAGCAGCAAAATCTTTACACTGCTGTTCTGTGAAACAGGAGCTTTCTCAGCTGTTTTCACTTTGCCATGACATCTATAATGCATACTGTGGAAAGATACTGCTGCAGAAGAGCAGTGCTTACACTTTGCTGTCTCACCAGCCATGATAGCAGTTGTGGACAGACCTGCAACCCAGCAGTGCTTTAAGAGAAGGATGTGATATCAGCATTGCAAAATGGGTATCTCTGGCTGGAAGTGTGCCAGAGCAAAGTGAATGCAGATCCTCATGTTCTGGAAACGACACAGCAAGTTTTGGGCTAAGATCATGAAAGTAATTAGTTTCATCCTGGTAGTATTTCTCCTTCAAAGCCCTGTGCTGGAAGCATGACCTGCTCCTAGAGTTATTTTAATAGCCTAGGTGTTGATGCTATCTGACATAAGTGATGCACTTAGCAGTAGCCATGGGCTCAGCTCTGCCCATAAACAACTTAAGAAATTTACTTCTCCGAGAGAGCTTTTGCAAAGCCAGTCCTGAGCAAAATGCAAAGTTCTTTCAATTCACCAAGTCCTAAAAACCAACCCGTAGAAGCCAGTGTTTTATCAGCAAGGGTGGTAAGGTTGTAGACCAAATGGCATCGTTATATTAATGTACTTAACACGGTGGTTTTTTGTGTATTTATATCTTCTGAGATAAGCAGACAGGGCGTGCAGGGGTGACAACTTTGGATTACTTATTGCATGGGGAGGGAAAACTTTATTTTGGAAAATATTGCATCTGAAAATTGGCTGGTCTACGGAATTGGATTTTAGAGTCTGCTTTCATGGGAGGGTTTTTGTTTTTTCCTTTTTTCTTTTTCCTGAAGTGTACTGCATAACCATAAAGATACAGATATACAGTGTGACTATGCTCTATGTTATGGGTATAAACAGGATTCAAAGATTTACTTTCTTCATGTGAGCTAAGGAACTGTAGGCATGTGCAGCTGAGTTACTAGTAAGTTGGCTCACAGTTATGTAGAGGACTCTTAATGGCTGTACAGGTAGTCCTATAAGAGTTCCTGCACTTCCATTAAAGTGTTTGACCTACCAGTAAATTGGAGGCCTGCACAGCTAAGCCAACTCTTTTTTCCTGATGAAGGATTTGACTGGAAAAACAATTTGTTTCCAGGGAAACTCAGCTGCATGGTAATACTTCTTGAAATAAATAGCACAACTTTCATGGAGTTTCAAATATTTAAATTAGGTTATTATTTTAGAATGATTTCAAAATTAAACCCTTTATAAGGAAGGATACAAAAGCCACTGTGACTTTGTGTCTGCCTGTATTTACTCAGGAACAAAATCCTTTTTCTTGTCTCCAAGGTGAAAGCACTTTACAGCTAGTCAGTTGCACTTCTTCAGGCCTGGAAGTGCTTTGCCACTGTTGAGAGTCATTGCTCCATGGTTACCTTGTCTTTTTAAACTCATAAGACTTTCCGTTTCTCATGATTTTTACGTTCATGCGTTTCCTGACATCATTAATAAAGAAGTGAAAATTTTGAAACATATGTTACTAATGTACTGCTCAATATCAGATAAGGCTAAAATTATTCTGACATTGCTTGTGTCCTTCAAGGATGTGCATGAGCCACATGTTAGCCATATGTTTCAGTTATTTCAAAGGTGATTAAAGTAATTGTTAAGGAGTAAACAATGTGATGAAATTAGCTTACAACATTAGCTACAAAATGTGTATGCAAGTATGGGTAACAGTATATCTCAGATGCTCTTTAGATGGAACTGAGGGATAGATCTTGTTTTTATTTTTAGGGTATTGAGTATGATTTTGCTGTTTGAGTAGCATCATGAATACAGCAATTCATCCTTAGTTTTCTGTTTCTTCGCTCTTACAGCTAGTAAAAAGAGTAATCTTAGCTAGTCAAATTAACACTTCATTTGCATGTGCTTGCTTGGAGTTCTACACCTTCCCAAATGTTTCAGCTGAGCATAAAGCCATATTGCATTCTGTGAGATGCAGCTGGGCAAGACCAGTCTATAGGATTTGCAGATGTAAACCAACGCAAAGATGGGGAAAGGGCTTCTTCAAGAGTAGAGCTGGGAATCAAGGCTGGTTGTCCTAAATGATGCGTGCCCAGACTGTAATAGGGTCTCCTGCCCCACACCTTCTTTCTACTTGTGGCAGGGGCGCAGTGTTACCAGCCTGATCTGAACTTAGCTTCTTACTGCCTGGTAGGCTTTTGGCTTTGTGGTGATTCATCCATTTTAGCTGCCTTGAACTCTAGCATACATTTTATTTGCATGCTAATAAGCTTGAGATGAACTTATATTCATGTTGAACCAAGAGCCTGCAGTGACACGTGTACAAATTAGCATTAAACGCTGAAATGCAGAACACGTGGGTGTTGACAGCAGAGCAGAGAAAGGACTTTCTTCATTTCTAATTTTATCTGTGGAGCTGCTCAAACCAGCCCACCTTCCAGTGTGCAGCCTCCCATTTTCACTTCTCAAAAAGTAAATGTTGTCCTTCGTGGAAAAAACAAACCTGTAAGAAAGGGATATTTTTATCAAGGGAGGTGAGTCCTGCTACTATGTCAATATCCCAGAGAAGAAAGCAGGGGCATGAAGAGGCTGAATTCCAGTGGGGAAAAAAAAACCACAAAAAAATCCTGAACTCCCCAGTCCCTCCCTCTGCGAGATGAACTGCTTTGCCTCACGGAACTTGCGTTTTGGTGTGTTTACTTTTCTTTGAGGAAGAACTCTTTTGTTTAAATAACCAGAAGCATAGGAATGTTTTTACAGACAGAAAGGTGTTAGCTTGAGGTTTTGTGTGTCATCTCTTTACACGTTTTCTATAATACACGTATTTTTCCTCATACAAGTTTAATACAGAAAATTAATGAGTAGCTGGTTGCGTGGTGAAACAGTGCGGAAAGTGCAGCTGGGCTAAAAGGGAGTTGTCAGCTCCAGACCTTCCCACTCCAATAGGTAATTGCAGAACTGTGTGAGTGAGATACAAAGGGAGGCTCTGAAAGGTTCAAAGAGATTTATAGAATATTTCAGACCACAAAAACATATAAAACAAAGTCCAAAAGGCTGCAGGAACGGGACAAGAGGGACCTGCTGTCAGAAGCAGCTTGTCATATAGTTATGATTTACTGTCCTCTCCCAAGTGATCTGTAAAATCTCTGTCAGCAACATTGAAGCAAACAGCATCCAGGGGGCTTGAGATGAGTGTTTGGGAGAGAAGGCAGCGGTGACAGTGACCACCGCAAGCCTCCACAGGGAAGTCTCTTTTTGAACAAAATGTGCAGAGCGCTCCTTTCACCTCTTTCTTTTCACTATGAAAGGACAAACCTGGGTCAAGTAAAGGAAATACCTAAAAATAACAAGAATTTAACTTTGAGGTTATCCAAAGCCTACTAGGGAGTTCAGATGTCCATTGAAATTAATGGAATGGTGCACCAAAGTCCCCACCACAGCACTGAAAGTCCCACCCTAACATTTTCAAAAGCATTCCCTTCTTCATCTACAGGTGTCATTTGTTTCTCCTTCTTGCCAGTCATAGATGACCTGTGCTCAAACATGACTTGTACATGAAGCAAAAGTCTTGTCTTTTAGGTTCAGTGCTTTGCCTCTGGCCTAACACTTCAATCTCTGCAGCTTTCTAAGCAAGATGGGGCAATGTAAATATTTTTCTTGTGATTTATCCCCTCATACTCCACAGTCTGCATAGAAGACTTCAGTTAACACTAAGAGCATGAAGGTTTGCAATACCTATATTATCTTCCTGACATAGTTTGAAACAAAGAGAAAGTGATCCAGATAGTCTACCTTTTGTTTATGGGAGGGGAGGGAAGGCTATGAATCCAATGTAGTTAGGAAAAACAGACTCAAGTTGATTCCAGGAGAGAAGCTTTACTTCTAGAAAAATTCCAGAAGAGACCAAGGCAGATGCATTGCTAATGTCCCTCCTTTTGCAGTGCCATGCAGCGTGCTTCCCTTCTACTGCAGGAAGCAAGGCTCACCAGCCTGCTGGTGCAGAAAGCCTTTGTGGGGAGAAAGCAAGAGTTGCCGATCTGTTCTGGAAGTTAGTGCAGTATGTACCAGCTGGATATTCCAGATGCCCTAGTTCTCTTCCTCAGACAGGGGTGAGGGCAGGGATCAAGCAGCCACAGGACCTGTGGCTGTTGATTAGCAGTGCAACATACAACAGATTCTTTGGCACAGCAGAGGTTATTGAGAAGATGGGCTGCATCCCAAGCTTGCCCCCAGCAGAATTGGCAGATCATGTAGCCAGTGTCACTTTCAAGTACTTGGCCAGGCAAAGCCCACCCCAGCTCCCTTGTGCTGGCTTTGCAGTGATTTGCTTAGCAAGTTGGCTGCCTCCCCACCCATGTATGTGCTCACAGTGTTTGAGGCAGGATGGAGTGTATTTCTCTACAGTAATCAAATTCTGTTATTTCAAAGATATGTGACTGGGTATCAGAAGCTGCAGCTTCTTTTAAATTGGTTTTTGGCTATAGATAGCATGTGAAATATGTATCTCAAATCTGGGACACTTGCAACAACTTTAAAGTCTGTAAAGCATGTTTTATTTTGACAGTAGAAATTGGAGAGTACAGAGCTACACTCTTCTAGCTCTAATGTGCAGCTTCAGCATAGGGCTGGCATTACCTTGCAGGCTGCATTATTGGGAAGAGCACGTCCTTAGCACAGCTTTGATCACACCAATGGTGTTCAGCTGGGGAGTGCAGAGAAGGGCCTTAACCCTGGTTTCTCATTTTTCATCCCAGATGCCTATTGCATTTCTCTTCACATCTCAGCAATGCAGAGCCTCTTGAACCAGAGCCTCTCTGTGACTGGCGAGGTCCTCAGCAGCCACCTGAGGGGCTGACACCAAATGGCTGTCTCGGGCACGGGGTGTGTGGGAACAGCGCATCAGGCTGTCTGTTTCCTGCCTATTAAATAATACTTGACAGCACTGAGTATCAGACCCTGGCTAGGAGTAGCATGAAGACCTCTGTCAGGGTAGCATTATGCTCTGGCACGTATCATTCTCCCACACCACATCTGTGTGGCACTGCTCAGGCTGAAAGTGTGCTATATGGAGCTTCTGAACATGCAGTCTGACCCATGCTGCACTGCATCCCATCTTG
Source organism: Pavo muticus (assembly GCA_016647715.1). Classification (NCBI taxonomy): domain Eukaryota; kingdom Metazoa; phylum Chordata; class Aves; order Galliformes; family Phasianidae; genus Pavo; species Pavo muticus. Next base: position 94,002 of record JACDJE010000490.1, on the reverse strand, counting down.
CTTCCTGCCCATGCAAGCTGCAAGCAGATGTCTGCTGTGAATGACATGGAGGTGTCATGTTGGGGGTGACAGGGGTATTGGGCTGGGAACATGCTGTCAAAAGAAGTGGAGTTCAAAGTCAAAGCTGAACTTCAGCAGCCACAGTGCTTACGTGAGGAGGAGAGTGGACTGGTGTGCATTCAGAGCCTCCCAGAAGGTGGGTGAGGCTCCAGCTCGCGTTTGTCTCTGTCATGTGGAGAAAGCAGAGAGCCAAAACCAACGAAAAAAATTCCAGTTAGCCTATAACAAGTTAGAAAACTCCAGAAGGCTCAGCATAAGACATTTCACTGGAAGCATACCTGATTCGATCAGTCTACCCTGGGGAATGTCACTGGGCATCACTACTGGCAGCAGGCCACTGTGGGCTTAGGGTTGGGGTTTGGGTATGCAGCAGCTGCATATACTTTTATCTGAACTCTTTGCGTGTGTTTGTGTGTGTTTGGTGGCTGTTGTTTTTGTGTTTGTTTCAGGTGATGCTACCATTGCCATCCTCCTAGATAAGAAAAAAATGCAAGCAGCACCTTACTGTTGACTAGCAGAAAGAAGCTTAAAAAGTTTTCTTCTAAGATGAAAAGAGCTTGTAATTGGCTGCTTACATTTGCATTTCAACTACAGAAGTGGAGCAACTCCAGCCCAGCAGTAATTCCTTCCAGCCCTTTGATTCAGGGTCACAGTAGGTATCAGTGGGCTGTTAGGTCTGTCACCAGCCCTTCTAAAGAGCTAGACATACAGTGCTAAAAAGCAAGCCACAACCAGAGGATTAAAGCAGCTGGCTGGTGGATTTCTTTAACTTTTCATTTTCAAGCACCTTTTCATTTTGAGGAGCAAACTGTCACTGATTTGGCTCTGTTAGCTTTTCTGGTCGTTTGCTGTATGTTCTCCTTTGAAAATGAGAAATCAGCCACACCACTAGGGACTGCAGTGTTTTAAATAAAAGACTGTGTGAGAGTCCTACCTGCACGCAACAGGGGGATGAGGAACTGTGGAAGGAGGAGTTTGTTCCTCTGACCCCTTCATGCCGACATTGTCGGCATGAAGTATGGGCACCAACATCTTCCCACAAGTTCAATACTGTCTGCCACTTACAGCTAATGAGGCTGATGGGCATTAAAGTTTTCTCTTTGTAAAATTATCCTCCTCTTCCCCTTGCTTGCAGCCCTGAGCATGGCCTTATTTTGATTGTTGTGCTCCCTTGAGCATCTGGTTCTGGCTCATGACTCAATGGGCTATTTTTCTGCCGCGTGCTCTTGAATAGAGTTGTTTAGTAAAATTTTAGCCACTTGTGGCTGCGAGCCCAATTGGAAACATGTGTGTTGGTTAAAGGCAGGTGGAGGGATTTCTTTTGTTAATTAGGCTTCAAATTCCATTGTGTTCCCTGTAACCAGTGGCCCAGGCTTGGATTTTGGTAACACCAGAAAAACTCAGTTGATGAGAAAATAACCCTGGATTTGCACTGCTTATAAACCTCAAACTTTTCTTTTGTAGTGTGCGTAAAAACAGTTGCATATGGCTCTGGTTTTTCTAAAAAAAAAAAAAAAAAAAAAAAAAA
>JACDJE010000490.1:69249-90939 GCA_016647715.1 Pavo muticus | reverse complement strand
GGGGGGGGAACACGATACTGAGAGTTCAGATGCATTGTAACAGAAGAAGTCAGTGATATGGGTGTTTCCAACTTCTTTGACTTGTGAATCTGCTAATGTCAATGTTGTTTCTGGTGATTTGTCTGTGCCCAGGACACAAAATTACAAACCCTCGGTGGACTGTTATGTTAAAATTTATTCTTAAGTCCTTCACGTCTGCATATCATTAATTCATTTGAGACTCAAAGGCTGTTACGCTATCACTGAAAAAATGAAAGCTGTACACTTCTATAGCTGTACACTACAGGGAATGCAGTCAAACAGCACATGCTGCCCAGCGAGCAATTAAATCACTCTTTAGAAGTACAGCAAAAGTTCTGGTCATTGTATTTACTTCTGTTAGCCAGTGTCTAGATGGCATAGTGCCTTGAGGACACTGTTAGTTGTTTTTTTCCTGATTCTGACTGAGAGATATGTGAAGCAGACCCTGGAGGATCCATTTTTCCTTATTCAGGGGAGGGAAAAAGAGCAGAAAATGGTCCTCTTAGCTTGAATGCTATATTTCTATTGAAAAAAAGAAAAGTGAATAAGAACAAATGTGGAAGTTTCATATCAGTACTGCAAGGCAATATTATTTCCCATCTTCAGTTGACTTTCCTTAAACAGGAGTAACACAGATATGGGGAACAGGATATATATGAGAGGTTTCCTATATTCAGTCAGTACCCTTTCAAGGTATTTTTTAACTCGTGAAAGTGCAGAAGAAACAACTTAAAGGCAAGAGCACTTGACTTTTGTTTGGACAGTATGGGGACAAAAGCAGTGGTAGGAGAGGACTGCTAATATCTGTATCTTTTAAGGACAGGCAACTGCCCACTGCAAACTGAAGCTATCAGTTTCTTATTTTTCAAATAAACCTGCAAGGGAAATGACCTACTCTTGAGAGCACAAGTGGTGTGGGACTCTTCCATCTGAGTTTATTTTGCTTAGCGGGTAAGATCAGAAGAGGCCTAAATAAGGCTCTTTATTTTCGGCAACTCTGATCGTCTGTTTTGAAGTGAGATCCAAAGAAAACATACTCCCTCCTTCATCCCAATTAAAAAGCAATAAAGGCTATTTTCATTTTTTAAATATTGAAGGTAGGAGATGTGCCAAGAAATCCTTTGCCTTCTTCGAGGGGCAGATGTCAAATATTGTATCCTCATTTGGTGTTATCCAACATCACTCCACTGAAGTCAATCCAAGCAGTTTGGAGTTGTAGTGCTGAAATGCCTGACTCTTCATTTTGCAGTGCCATTCAAAGATACAGCCTCTTAGAGTGTAGTTGATAAGGTCATGTGTAAATATGGTATTTAGAAATAAAAGTCCAAGCTCATTCCAGGAGTTTTACCCAACAAGTTATATGGGCTGCTGCTCTTTGATGATCTCCTTTTTCATCTTAAAGCGGCAAGATACTAGCACTCTGTGCAGAGCAGGAGTCACTTACATGACTGGAAGTGGTAGTCATCTCTCAGGCAGGTCACTGACATTTTCCTGTGCCTGGTACTATTCAGGAAGAAGGAAGATCCTGTATGTAGCTAAAATAGAGTGATTTGTAGAGGCAAAAAGTAGTCTTCTGCACTGGGATCTATCTAAGATATTGAAGCTCAAATCCAATTGCAGACAATCCTCAACGTAGTTAGTGGTTTGGTTTTAGTTAAAAGCAAGGGACTCAGTTTACTGCTGTGTTGAAGGCAATTATTTCTTTCTGTCCTGCAGTGTATCTAGTCTTATTTGAGTTGGTTTTCTTTCCTGTTGCGTGTGTTAGACTCACCAGTGGGGATTATAAAGGATTTCCTTGAATAAAAGAGTGGAGAAACACAGTGTGCATAAGAGAAGACATAAGGGGAAATGGGTGATAGGAACAATCTACTCTATTGTCATGAAAGACTACCACTTCTTAGAAGTTTTTTATTTCTCCTAGTTTCTGTGATTTTGTAATTAACCACAGATGGACACATAGCACAAGCTTTGATATAGGAGTGGGTCCCGCAGTAAGTGAACCACTCTCCCACTGTTCCTTCCTTTGCATCTCCTCCTCTTTCTTTTTCTAGAGGAAGAAAAAAGGAACACAGCTGTCCACTATGGGAAATGATAAAGCTCTATTAGCTTAGGGATGTGGCAGTAGGGTAGAGCAGCACAAAGAAGCCACAGTAATCTATATTGTTCTTACAGTAAGTGCTCCTCTTGCTTATACTCAGTTTATCAGTAATAAACACGTAAGATTCAATGGAATAGCACTGGGTTAAAATCAGTATGGGAGAAGCAAAATAAAAGACCAGTACTCCAATTCCAAACTCATTCCTAAAAAGAAACAAGTCCCATTCTGACCCTTAATCTAAAACTGGAAATGAAGCTCAATGTTTCTGAGGCCCTTCATGGTTTTTGCTAGGGAGCTTGGATGATGATTTGCTGCCTCATCAGGCATTCTTGACTCAATGAAGAGTAAAATGCTAAGAAAGCTTACTTGATCTCATATCACATGTTGAACACAGATACCGGCATGTACAAAGCTTGTCATTTTCTGAAATCCAGCTCAGACTCTGTTCTTCCACTTCTCAGAAGCCATGCTAGCAAGATACAATGTCGCTCAATAGTTTCAATAGCATTTTGCACTCTGAGTCAATAGGATCAAGAAGTATGAATACAATAATAGAATCCTGGACAAATTTTCTACCAGCAGGTACCTCTGAGGTTCTTCTTTCACTCAAATAAGGCCCAACTTCAATGTTAGAGAAGGTTGCTCAGGGTCTCATGCTCCTTAGCCTCTCCGCACACTTTGTGCTATAGGCCCTTTGCTATCTTCACTTTATTCCTTGGCACTCTACAGGTTGTCAGCATCTTTCTCATAGTGAACTTCATTGTATTTCATGTATTGATCTAGGCCAAGTGACATCTAATTTTTTTTTAAAGTTCACTCATCACTTGCTGCATAGGCTGTTGTCTTCTTTGTCTTATTTTACCTTATGTTCTCCCGGTAACATTGGGGAAACCTAAAAGAGTGAGATCTATGTGATCTTTAAGCTACCAACAGCATCTGCACTGATAGCAACACTATCTTGCATATCTCCATTCAATCTGGATGGAGATGAACCCTGGTGTTGTCCTGAGATAAGCAAGAAGAGTATCAGACCCATAAACTGCATGGGAGACCAGGAAGCTGTTTGGTCCTGGCATTCCTTTCCCCTCTAGGCTACTTCTTTCTGGAGGAAGCCATTGATCTCTAGCAGGCAGACACAGTTGGGCATTCAGTCAATTTATCAGTGACAGGCTAACATAAAACAGCCGTAAACAGCCTCCAGCAATATTGGGGATGGGTTCCCTGGCTGGAGAAGCACAGATTCAGCATTCATTCAAACTAACCTTTGAGGAATTTTTTTTATTACAGGAAACAACAATGATAATAATAATCTGGGGAATCTCTGTCAAGAAAGAGCTTTTGGATAATCTCAAACCAAAGACATCCAGGCAGGAAATCCCTCTTGGTATTGTTCATTTAACAAGACCTTGCAGGTCTCCAGAAATCTTTTTTTTTTTTTTTTTTTCTGAGCACAATTTATAGTTGAATAAACAGTAGTAGACAAATGTTATCAAAATCAACTTTGCATAAATTTGAATGAGTGTTCCCAGAAGATCCTGAATTTCAGAGAAACCTGGAGATGATAGACAACAAAAGCTTCCTGGGATCTTTCTGAATCCTTTCTTACAAGCTGAGTCCAGTTTGCCTTTTCTCCTGTGTGTATAAATATACTATATAGTAACTTCTTACCAGTCTAGTTTTATGTGATTGAAGCAGGGATGAGATTATTCCTTTGAGTAATATCAGTAAATTCTTCCTGATAGCCATGCTGTTTTGTTAATTTCCTTTCTCTATCCCTTCTTATCCATCCTTCTAGCACCTCATTGCATTTTTCTGTCCTCTTTAGCACTCACACCATAGACTTTCAATATCTGTAAATAATTGCAATAATTCCACACCTTCCCTAGATCACTTTGTCAAGCTAAGCAGCCCCAACCCAAACAAAACACTACTTCACATCAGCATTGCAGCATCTTATGGCTCTACTATAAGCCAACCCCTCTAAAGATTGCAAGATGGATACTTTACTAGTTGATATGTACCATTCCCTCTACTTCTTGATTACTTTTCTTGAAGTCCAGGTCTATATCTCGGAAGAAAACTTTGATTGTATGTGCTGAAGTGTTTATAGCCATACGCTGTCCTGTACTCTCACCCCTTTGAATGGACTGCATGCAAAGACATACTGTGCCTTTAGGGACCTGATTCTAGGGCTGGCCTGATAGGGTTAGGTTGCCTTCTGCCTCCAGGTGATACATGACATGACTTCTATTCCTGGAAAATGTTGCAGGAGAGTGAATTTGAACCACCTTTGTGCCTTTCCACTGTTTAACTCCTGCAGGAACTGGAGAGAGCCTTGCTGCAGCTGAGGCCATAAGGTTACCTCAATGATGGTGTCTTCTGGACTAAAGTGAAGCTTCTGAACTCCTCAGTGCTGTAGACAGAATTTACACACCACAATATATTGATCATCCCAGATCTGAAACCCTTCACAGCAGATCTTGGGAGGCAGCAGGGGTCTGAGGAATTTTCCCACCGCTGGCCCTGTCACACCTCTCTGATGTTCAGTAGGGTGAAGAGACTACTGCAGGAAGAAAGAGCTCGCCTAACATTACTCCTGGATCAGGAGTAAGCAGGAAAATATCTGCATGGAATCCACTGTCTTGTAGCCTATGTGAAACTTGGTATTATTTAACATCATTTTCCCTTTCCCCCAGTAGATGATTTGCTATATTATTCCACTGAACTCTCCTTGGCCATAAACACTGTAAAGGGCTAGTGGGTCCAGGACGTCTCAGGAATTGTCAATACACAGCACTCATTCCTGGCATCACCAGACTTATCTGGGAGGTCCCTGTTGCAGGAGTAAGGCATTTAGTATTTAACCTGGCTGTATAAATTAGAACACAATAGAGCTGTGCGGCTTGTAGAACTTTCTCGGCTAGGAAGTGACTGTATTCTTGCAAACAGCTGATATGTCTGCAGTGTGGTCCATATGGTACAGAATGATGTAAGATGTAGGAATTTGAGCACGTTGTAAGGACAAGGTGATGAGCAGGTTGGAGGCTAAAGGGTGCCCCAGTGCTCTCTCAGCACGCCTCATTTAATTTGTGAGCAAGGTGGAGACATTGCTCAGTGAACTGGTGAGTAGAAGGCATCCCTCTTCACCCTCCACCAAATCAGAAGGCAAATTGCTAATAAGTGGCAAAATCATGCATTCATGCACAGTTTCAGCTGGTGATGCTGATAGGTGGTCCTTTCATGCCTTTACATTTTTTCACCTTTTAACTGATAATAGTTGCACTCTGTGTTCCTGATTACTCTTCCCGATCAGTTCAGAGGCCAGTCAATTGCCTGTGTCTGTGATTTGAGATCAGAAACAAAATAGTATGAAGTTCTCATTGCATATTTGCAAGGGAGAAGCTGGTTACGTTACACGGATGTATGGGATCAGACTCCTTGGAACATGAGATGTGTGTGGGTGAGCTTGGCCAATGAGGCAGCCAAGAAGACAATTTACTAGCCCACCCTTGAAGAACATGATGGGACTCTAGAGAACAGAAACAGGGGCCCATACAAATACTCAGAGAAGTTAATAACTTTTTTTTTTTATGCTGGTGCTAGAATTTTAAGCCTCATATCAATTATCCTTCAGTAAAGAGCGTTTTACTATGGAAAAACAATTACATGCATAGTGGGAGCTCACCGAGCTCTCCACCAAAGCAGCTAGAGTGCTGAAATTTTAATGAAGACCTTCTTTTCATGTAGGATTTTTCAGATGTTGAGTTAAACCACTGCTAATAATAAAAATAAAATAAAAAAAAAAAAACTAAACACAAGATAAATATATATATATATATATCAAAACCTATGCTCATCTTAATTTCAATACAAGTATGAAGGCCAGTGTCTTCTGATTCCATAATTCCACCAGTTCTGAAAAATGAGAAAGGGGTAATGGTTTCACAGATAGTAGAACAGGGATCTCTTTTATACAACCAGGCAGGCAACAGTCAAGCTCTTACCCAATCTGATTTTCTTAATCCTCAACCAAATTTTGGCCATCTGAATCTCAAGCTGAGGGCGGAGTTGGTCTTTCATTCACCAACAGCTAACTCGCAGTGGAGCTTTGAATCTATTCAGTTCAATAGAGTTCAGGAAATGTTGCCTTCCTGCGTTGCCTCAGGATCTAGGACCATAGAAAAATGTCCACTTGCAAAAATATCTCAAGGCCCTGCGGTTTCTAGTGGAGCTTTTCAGAATCTGGACTTGTGGTCTCTACTTGTATAGTCTTCAAACTTTTATTCAGAATTGGTATTTCTGGAGTATGGTCCTGGTTCTCTTGTGGGGATAACAAGATAATTTTCCCCTTTGGCTCTAGCAAGGTGTTTATATCGTTTCTTTTATAGAACCAAAATGGAGAAATTTATTTTTAAGTAAGAAGACATTTCGGATCTACTCTATCCGTAGTAAAGAACAAAAACAAAATAATATATCATACAGCGTGTGTTTTGTTCTTTTTTCAAGTTATTCCTAAGCAGTGAGATTTGCTAATGTGTTTTACCTGCTTCAGATAAGAGTTGGCTTCCAGGATGCTGAAAGCTGAGGAGCTTTTACCATGTTCTCTTGGGCCCCAGATCACCAAAGTCCCAAAGGAAAGAGCAGCTGCTTAAAAAGAGTAATACAGAAATAACTCACTGAAATCAGTGCTGAACTCACACACTTGCGTTCAGATGGAACATTTCCCTGTCTGTTTCCTCTCTTATCCTAAATGGTGATTCATGTAACTTTGAGACTGACAGCAACATTTGTCAAAGAAATCTCTTTGCTCTTCTCTAGCCACTGTGCATTTAATATTCCTAGGTTTTGCCATATCCTAAGAATATTGGCCCATTAAATCTAATTATCCACCTCTGGGAAATAGCCTATACCTTGAGGCTTTTGAGGAAGGGAAAATTCCACAGTTGCACCTGGTCAACTGGTTCCACGTGAAGGAAATGACCCCCTGACCCTTTTAGGTGCTCTGAACATAAAACTTGTTTAACCCTCTCTTACCTACAAAGCTATAAACAACATTACTGCTCTCAAATCTCTTCAGCTCATTAAAAAAAAGAATGCTTGATTGACAAGCAGCAGGGATTCTTCTGGGTGGAATGAGGAAGAGCTGCAGAAATTAAAATTGACCTAAATTTGAAAGTCTTGTAGGTTCAGGAGATGAATAGTTCTGTGTATAGGTGTGGACCTCAAGGTTTTCCAGGCCCATTCTGGAAATCTTCAAGATGAATGTAATGCAAACAGTGCATAATCAGCAAAAGATACGATACAGCCATGCTAATTGTGATGATGAGAGTGCTGTCTTATTACTTTTAACTGCCTGCTAACCACAGAATGGCTTAGGTTGGGAGGGACCTTAAAGATCATTGAGCTCCAACCCCCTGCTGTGGGCAGGGTTGACAGTGATGCCTCGTTGTCAGGATATTTAATTTTTATGTAACTGAAGGAGTAAATCAAGTATTTCCATTCTGAATAATTTCATCAATAGTTTATGACAGAAGTAAAAATACTGCAAATCTTCTTGTTTCCTTGGCTTCGTCTATCAAAAAGCATCACAAAAATGCATTGGTAAAGGAGGGCCAGATCATAGAGACCAAATTTGTATCAATCATACAGTCTTCCGGGTCTCTCAGAGGATGTAGTATGGGAGAGGGTTGCTATGGACTATTCTATTATTACTCCTTCCATTTTGGCTCCCTTGTATCATCTCTGAGTTTGTTTTGAATTATTTGTGAAATTAAGGATATGTCAGAGTGGTGTCAATTCATAGCTTATTGTAATTCCTTCCTGAGTGTCCCAGCAAAGAGAAAAAATGAAGTTGAATATGCAAAAAGATGCCAGTCAGAGNTTTTTCTGAGCACAATTTATAGTTGAATAAACAGTAGTAGACAAATGTTATCAAAATCAACTTTGCATAAATTTGAATGAGTGTTCCCAGAAGATCCTGAATTTCAGAGAAACCTGGAGATGATAGACAACAAAAGCTTCCTGGGATCTTTCTGAATCCTTTCTTACAAGCTGAGTCCAGTTTGCCTTTTCTCCTGTGTGTATAAATATACTATATAGTAACTTCTTACCAGTCTAGTTTTATGTGATTGAAGCAGGGATGAGATTATTCCTTTGAGTAATATCAGTAAATTCTTCCTGATAGCCATGCTGTTTTGTTAATTTCCTTTCTCTATCCCTTCTTATCCATCCTTCTAGCACCTCATTGCATTTTTCTGTCCTCTTTAGCACTCACACCATAGACTTTCAATATCTGTAAATAATTGCAATAATTCCACACCTTCCCTAGATCACTTTGTCAAGCTAAGCAGCCCCAACCCAAACAAAACACTACTTCACATCAGCATTGCAGCATCTTATGGCTCTACTATAAGCCAACCCCTCTAAAGATTGCAAGATGGATACTTTACTAGTTGATATGTACCATTCCCTCTACTTCTTGATTACTTTTCTTGAAGTCCAGGTCTATATCTCGGAAGAAAACTTTGATTGTATGTGCTGAAGTGTTTATAGCCATACGCTGTCCTGTACTCTCACCCCTTTGAATTGACTGCATGCAAAGACATACTGTGCCTTTAGGGACCTGATTCTAGGGCTGGCCTGATAGGGTTAGGTTGCCTTCTGCCTCCAGGTGATACATGACATGACTTCTATTCCTGGAAAATGTTGCAGGAGAGTGAATTTGAACCACCTTTGTGCCTTTCCACTGTTTAACTCCTGCAGGAACTGGAGAGAGCCTTGCTGCAGCTGAGGCCATAAGGTTACCTCAATGATGGTGTCTTCTGGACTAAAGTGAAGCTTCTGAACTCCTCAGTGCTGTAGACAGAATTTACACACCACAATATATTGATCATCCCAGATCTGAAACCCTTCACAGCAGATCTTGGGAGGCAGCAGGGGTCTGAGGAATTTTCCCACCTCTGGCCCTGTCACACCTCTCTGATGTTCAGTAGGGTGAAGAGACTACTGCAGGAAGAAAGAGCTCTCCTAACATTACTCCTGGATCATGAGTAAGCAGGAAAATATCTGCATGGAATCCACTGTCTTGTAGCCTATGTGAAACTTGGTATTATTTAACATCATTTTCCCTTTCCCCCAGTAGATGATTTGCTATATTATTCCANCTTGGATTTTGGTAACACCAGAAAAACTCAGTTGATGAGAAAATAACCCTGGATTGCACTGCTTATAAACCTCAAACTTTTCTTTTGTAGTGTGCGTAAAAACAGTTGCATATGGCTCTGGTTTTTCTAAAAAAAAAAAAAAAAAAAAAAAAAGCCAAGAGGGGGTGAAGAGAGACTTTCTGGGGCTGATAAGGCTGCACGGCCAAGGCTGAGTTGCTAGGATCAGACAGGAAAAGCAAGGGCTCTTTTCCCACCAGCATGCTGTCCTCCCTCCCCTCTCCCCCGCCCCCCAACAGCCTGTTTTCCCTTCTGCTCTACCCAATTGCTAATTAGATCTCTGAAGCAAGGGGCTGCCATTTTACACCACGCTGTGAGCTGCCATTTGCTCACTATGGGCTCTGCTAGTAGTTAAGAGTAACACCCTCTGTAATGATTTAAGCAACAAATGCCTGTAGCTTAAGCCCACCCCAGGTGTGTCTCAGGTTCATTATCATCTTGGGAGCTCAGTATGAGGGAGGTCAGTTTTGTTGTGAACTAAACTCTTATGCTTATGAAGCATGTGTTCTGGGAAGATGATATAAAAATAAGTAGAAATCAGAAGTGAAATGGAATTGGAGAGTTTGATGTACGGGCAGCTCAGGGGGACACAAGGAAGGCGTAAATGAGCCCATACCATGCAGCTACTTTAGCTATCCTTTTCTCGTGGACAGAAATACTTGGGTTTAACTCCTCAATGGCTCAAAGTCTCTGAGGCACAATGTGAGTTACATATACTAAATACATTACCTGTATGGCCATCAGGGACTTGTTGCCCATTAAAATCAGCACATCTGAAGAATGCAGACTCCTCTGAGACTTTGGTGTATCTTTTGGGTTTTAACTATGGCATTGTCTGCCAAAGCTGTTTGTTTTACTGACAAGCTGCTGCTGCAGCACTGAGCCTTGTTCCATCTCACTACTTTTGTATCATTCTCAGGCTTGATAAGGGTGATCCGCACTCTATCATTAGCAAAAATGAGTTGTACCAGGGCCAGAACTGACTCTTGAGTAATCTCTATCAATATATCTTTCTAGGATGAGTCTGAGCAATTGATAAATTTCTCATTTTTTTTATCATTTTGGCATTGAGTCTTGAAGTTTCATTTGGCCTTTGTTTCTCTCATTGTTTATGAAAATGTCACGTGGGATAGTGTCATAAACCTTACTGAAGTCAGGATATGTTATCTGTTGTTTCTTGCTTCACCTCAAGGCCTGAGAAGATCATGCGTCACAGGAGATGTAGCCCAAGCTAGCAACATGTCCAGGGGACAATAAGAGTGTAAGGCAGGTGAAATATATTTCCCAGGAAGTCCTGTAGTACCTCCATGATAGAGCTGTTATGGTTTCCAGCCAAATATTTTTCAGGTTTTCAAATGTTACCATTAAATAAAAAGAGTGCATAAGGAAAGACTTCTAAATGTCTGGAATGCACACCTAGGACCTACATATACTTGTAACAAGCCCTGTTCTAGACTGAGAAGTTGATTAGTGCTCCCTGATATGTTCGGTCCTTGGTGTCTGGTAAAGTGACATATTGGGGNGTTGACAGTGATGCCTCGTTGTCAGGATATTTAATTTTTATGTAACTGAAGGAGTAAATCAAGTATTTCCATTCTGAATAATTTCATCAATAGTTTATGACAGAAGTAAAAATACTGCAAATCTGCTTGTTTCCTTGGCTTCGTCTATCAAAAAGCATCACAAAAATGCATTGGTAAAGGAGGGCCAGATCATAGAGACCAAATTTGTATCAATCATACAGTCTTCCGGGTCTCTCAGAGGATGTAGTATGGGAGAGGGTTGCTATGGACTATTCTATTATTACTCCTTCCATTTTGGCTCCCTTGTATCATCTCTGAGTTTGTTTTGAATTATTTGTGAAATTAAGGATATGTCAGAGTGGTGTCAATTCATAGCTTATTGTAATTCCTTCCTGAGTGTCCCAGCAAAGAGAAAAAATGAAGTTGAATATGCAAAAAGATGCCAGTCAGAGACAAGTTCTCTAATTGGAATTGTGCTTGTATCTGTTCTAAGTACAGGTTGAATATTAGGAAAAACCTCTTCTCAGAAACAGTGATCAGGCATTGGCACAGGCTGCCAGGGAGGTGGTGGAGTCCCTGTCCCTAGAGGTGTTAATGAAGCATGGAGATGTGGTACTGAGGGACATGGTTAGTGGGCATGGTGGGAGTTAGTGGATGGCTGGACATGATGATATTACTGGTCTTTTCCAACCTTTTGTGGTTCTGTGATTCTATGGTAATTGGAGTGTTTGGCATACCTGCCTTGGGCCATAGATACATGATAAGAATGTATAAAAAGTCCATCTTACGCTATCTTGTGTGTAAGTCTTTCAGTTTGGCCTGCAGAAGGAATAGGAGCTCTGGTCACTGGCTAGGAAAAAAATATGTAAAGGAAAAACAGTATTCTCCCCCCCAGACAAAATATATACCTCAGAATAAACATGAATAATGAGGTATGAAAGCACAGCGGTCAGGGGAGAAACTGTAAAGCTGTGTCAAGCAGTCACAACCCATCCATAAGGCCGAGCACTCGCACGTCGGGGTTACAGGTCTGTGGTTTCCCATGAGACGCGCCGTGTTCTCATGCTGCAGGGAAGAGCCTGGCAGCATCGGTCCTGCCTGCTAGACGGAGGCACTGTCAGTGTTTTCATTATTTCTATTTCAGGGCACTCTCTGTCTGCTGAGATGATTTGTCCAGGCACAGGGGATCTTGAGCCAAAAGCAAAACTTCCCTTCTGGTAGAATATTTCATAGAATGGATTTTTTTTTTTAATAGCAGAATCTATTCCCACTGCGGAGCTTTCCTCATCCAACATATGGTAATGGTGGTTGCTTCATCTAGGAAGAGTTTATTCTGGAATATAAAAGGAACATTGAAAATGATGGGGATCAAGGTGGCTTCTCTTGAAAACAGTAGGGCTTGCCATGGTAGGTGGCAACAGCTGGGGCCTTGATGCTTTGGGGGATAATTAACAAATCCTTCTGATGCTATCTGTCAGCGGGGTGTGAGCTTGCCAAGTGAACCAGGAAGGGCCATGGTGGCACAGGCACAATGACACCAGCTGCTGCTGAGCACAAGGGGACTGTGACCTGGCTGATCCTGGCCAAGTACAAGGGTGGAAAGAGCACTTCTCTTCCTGAATCATCTGCTGAATCAACTGAGTAAAAGCTGCCCCCTTGCAAACATGTAGCTTTGAGATATGCCAGGCAGCGTGAGGAAATATATGGAGAGATATATGAATTTGTTAGAAGTTGTTGCAGCCGTCCACCAGGTGAGGACCAGCACCTTTACACATCCCAGGGCTGAACAATGTCAAATGGTTTTACAAGGTTCTTCTCTGCCTTAACTCACCATTAAACATCATGTAAAAGTCCACAAAGACAACTAATTAGCCAAGGAAATCAGGAGCTATGCCATGAAGTGCCACTGGTGAAGCCACATCTCGAGTACTGTGTTCTGTTTTGGGCCCCTTGCTACAGGAAAGACACTGAGGCCCTGGAGTGTGTTCAGAGCAAGGCAATAAAGCTCTGAAGGATCTGAAGCACGTGTCTTATGGGGATTGGCTGAGGGAACTAGAATTTTTCAGTCTGGAGAAGAGGAGGCTCTGGGGAGACCTTATTGCTCTCCACAACTCCCTGAAAAGAGGTTGTAGAGAGACGGAGGATGGTCTCTTTTCCCAGCTAACAGATAGGATGAGAAGTAATGACATCACGTTGTACCAAGGGACATTCAGGTTGGATATTACGGAAAAAAATTCTCATAAGAAGTGATAATGCACTGGCACAGGCTGCTCGGGGAGGTGGTGGAGTCACTGTCCCTGAAGGTGTTCAAGAAACGTGGAGATGTGGCACTGAGGGACATGTTTAGTGGGCATGGTAGGGGGTGAGTTGATGGTTGGACTACATGACCTTAGTAGTCTTTTCCAACCTTAATGATTCTATGGTTCTATAAAGTGAGTACTTTCATGTGGTAGTAAGTTCATGGGTACCATCATGGTTCTCCAGTCAGAGCAAGGGTTTCCCTCCATACCGTATGGCTGCTGGGTCTCTATGCCAGGCCCGCCCCAACTCACAGGTACTGCATTAGGGCACTTGAGAAATGCTGTGGGATTGCAGTGTGGCGTGGTGTTAATACCACAGGTTCTGCACAGCTCTCATCAGATTTCTGAGACCAGCATTGCATGTTTGGACAGTGCTGGAAGATTTGGAAGGCCTTGTGAGGCGCCTTCCCAGAATTAATTCTAAATTTAGTGGGAGTGAAGAAGCCTGAACTCTATCTCCTGTTTGCTGTTATTGTACATCTCTTCCCTTTTATAGTCAGCTCCAGAGGTGAGGGAATGTCTTTCCTAAGCCAAGAAAGATCACAGAGAGAAAAAGAACAACCTGAGGTGGGCATTTTGTTCTTAAATGAGCCTAGGGTGTCTCAGCTCTCTCCCTTAGTGCAAGGAAAAGAAGCAGCAAAATGCTACATCCCTCTAATCTGTACAAGATTTACCTCTCAGAAAAGCGAAATTTAAAAGCAAAAGCTCCTGTTTTCACTAGGAGATACAAGGCAAGTGCAGTAACAGAGAAAGCAGCCATGTTTCTTCACCAGTATCATCATCTTTTGCTGAGCAGGGATCTTTCCAGCCTGTGTATCTGATATACACACACCAGCTGGCTGGGCTACCACCTTGAGTAAATACATTTGGAAATGAATGTGCTATTGCAGTGCCTTACAAATACATCAAAGTGTGCTGCAGGCACAGCTGGGGTTTGTCTCCCTGCCTGCTGCCAGGAGCACGTAGAGGTTCCAGCTTCTTCCCCTCCATTTCTTCAACCTTATATTCTTATTCCTTCCTCCACCACTCAAAAACAAGCTAAATGGCACATTATTAATGATCTTTTAGCTTAATAATCACACTATTATGGAATGTCTGAAAGGAGATCATTTCACTTGCCAATAATCCACACAGCAATTCTTCTTGGTGTTAGATAAGCATGTAAAGCATCTGTATTAGTATTTCAGTTAAATTCAGTTCTCAGGAAAATAAGAGGCCCTGACTAGAGCTGGGGGATAGTGCTGGCAAGAAAAATGAGAAAGAACAAGGCATTTCAATCCCAAACTTCATAGTTAGCAAGTGATATCACCTAGGGCTGCTGGCTGTGCTAGGATTGGTCCAGCAGCCAGGCCTGTGGAGGAACAGGATAGCTGAGCATCGGGGGATTCTGTTCTGGACCAGGCATGGAAATTTTCAGCTCTCCTGTAAAAAAAATGCTAACACTACATTTTAGACGACTTCCTGTAATTTGTGTGACGTGGTTTGTGCACCAGGCCCTTGAGAATCTTTGTGTCCAAAAATGTTCCCTTGGTGGAATTCCATCGATGCAGCTGGGCGAGAAACTGGGTCCGTCTCATTTGTAGTAAGGATTACTGCAGTCTCTGTTAATTCTTCTTTCCTGCGTTAATAGTTTCTTTCCGACAAAGTGCTCAGAGAAGTTTTTCTTGCTGCATAAAGTGATACAAACCCACTCCCGCTGCCTTAGATCAGCTGCCCATTTTTGCTGAGCCAGAGGGAAGATGGAAGCAGAAGGTTTGTGTCATTCCAGATTTCTTGGACGGTGTTTTTTTTTGTTTTGTTTTGCTTTCTCCCATATGGTTTGTGGATACCTTTTACCCATTTGGAACGCAGGTTTCCCATGCTGGATAATCCCACTAGCTTCAGCTAGGATTCTGCATGCAGAATGCTTACAGAATTAAATGTAGAACCAGGAGTCTTTAACTGCCTCCAGAAACATCTTCACCCACTTGGAAGCTTTAGATACCTGAACTACAGGAGCTGGTGTAAACTCTAGGTTCCTCTTAGGTGCCCACACAGAGCCCCTGATGCTAATATTTGAATGTTTTCAAACTAGTGAGAATGTTTTTCTGCCCTGTCAGCCTCAGCCACCGTGCATTCTGGTGTGGGCAAGCCCTGGGATAGAAGAGCATTTCTTACGAACTGGAGGGGGAGGATCCCCACAGCACGCAGAGTCATTTTGATGCTCATCAGGAGCATCCCGACATCAATGACCAGGGGTCACTCTCACCCTAATCAAATTATTTTATGAGGTTGATTATAACCACAGATATTAAGGGGAGTGCTCATAGAATCATAGAATTGCTCAGGTTGGATAAGTTTTCTATCCTATAATCAAGGCTGGCACTGATCCTGGAGCCCCCAGACTTTCAAGCCAGGGCTGCCTTCAGGCCACTGTGAGTAAACAGAGATATCGGCACTGGACATACTGTAGAAACTTTGTTATGTTACCACTCAGAAAAGTGGTAAAGTTTGTATTTCACAGTCATTAGCTGCAGCAGTGCCCATCTGTTAAGCACTGGTAACAATTGAAGTGTTTCATAGCAGATGTTCTTCTCCCTGAACAACTGCTTGCACAGGGTTTGCTGATTTCCTGTATCACAACTGCTGATCCCAAATAACTCTGCAAGTAATTGCCTAAGGTCAGTTCAGAGTAAATTCCCGTCTTCTGAATTTACACTGGTATGAGCAGTGCTGTGCTTTAGCCCTGTTCTCAAACACTGGTGTACATCAAGAGGAGAGTCAGTGAAGTGTAAAACAGATGGAAGTGAGATCAAAATAAATCTTTCCACTTTTTCCTTGTAACACTTCAGATCACAGATGGGAGAGCTGGGATGCAGACAGAATATGACAGAAGGTTACTTGAACATCTGGAGTCCAAACAAATGCTTCTTTATGTAAAATAATGTTTAGCAAAGAATGCCTAGGAAATGTGAATATTGGACGCAGTGCTGGTCCCATGGAAGTCACTGCCAACACTGTTACTCACGTCAGCAATCTTGCTCCGATGACATTACAAATGTCATGTCTGAGTTATATCTGATGGTAAATGCAATTTTAAAAGCTTTCTCTGAAACTTTCTGGTAGAACTGACTTTGCCAAGAAAAAATTGTACAACATATTTCAGGCAAGACCCAAATGACCCATATTTGGATTCTCTCTTCAAAGCCACATCCATGAGGTGTCTCACTCCTCTCAAGAGCCACTAAGAAACAGGCTCTTAGTCCTGCTTTGTGCCTTTCGAAATGACCCATTTGATTTAGATCTTGATAGAGCTGTTAAAATGGCATGGCAGTTTAAGATAATACAGTTGTCTGACAACTTGTCATTGAATTTCTTCTGCTGAGAAGAGATTATCTCACAGCAATCCAGCTGTGAAACAGATTTAGATATACTAAGCACTGAGAGGCACAAGGAGTGCCTCTCAGTAAAATACCAAACTGCTTTTTGGAGATGGCATATGCTGACCTGAATGGTTTTTCTTTGGAGCTTATGCAGAGCATTCATGTGAGCTGTTGTATCAGTAGAAAAGTAGGGGACGTTACTTCTTTTCTGTCTTGGAAAACTAAGACTCAGAATCAAGCTCACTGAATGTTAAGATCTCTGCATGTTACACTGCTGTACTTACTCAAATGGCAATGTCTACTTGAAGCCTCAAAACCAACTTCTTTGGGAACCTGGTATTTTCATTTCTCAAGGAAAGATGAGAATTGGGTGGGAACAGAAGTTAGTTTGCATACATTTTCAGGATTAGATGTGATAATAAAGGTATTTAGATTGCAGAGGAGGAATCTGGAATTCTTAGTAGATGTTTAGAGCAGATGAGTTCTGAATGTGTGTTTATGTTTTATTTAATGAAGGACAAATAGGCAGCCCAGCCTCTACCCAACTGTAAATCTGAGTGTGATTAAGGGAGATGTGCTCCCCTCTCTACCATTAAGCAGGGTTCTCTCTTAAATCACTGTCATGGACCTGAATCTGATTTAAACCACGTGCTGTAGCTGGTAACCTAAGATAAATCAATGCGTTGTGCCTTTCTAAGGCACTGTCTGTCATTGTAGGACTTTGAACAACTGCCTGTGTGGGAATTACATGTTTAATCTAAAGCAGAAATACAGCCATCCAGGGGTGGGAAAGAAGAAACAAGACCAGCAGGACCCATAACAAGTAAATGGAAAGTGTTAAAGTGACGGAGACCCTCCACTGCAAGTGACAATCTGCATGCAGATGGAGAAGGGAAGTCCTCTGCCCTGTAGGTCAGATATGCATGAGCAGACATACATGGCCACAATGGTGACAGGACTTCCCTAGGCCTACCCTGCTATGTGGCATCTTGCTGACCCACCTGGGAATGGGAGCCTAATTGGAACTATCCCAGCTTTGACACCAGTCCCAGTACTCCTTTGGATGCTTGTTGCATTTCAGTTAGACTATGCTGATCTTGTAGACCCCTTAGGCTTGAGTCATTGTTTGATCTTTTGGTGAGGCTGTCTGGGGGTTTATAGACTTAAAATTCTCGTTTTGCTGCACACTTTTAATGAGGAAATCAGATGAAAAATGGATTTTCAGGCAGCTCTAGTTGTATTCCCCACTGGGATGCTCATCCAACTCCTGAGAAGGGGAGAAACGGGATCCGTAGAGATTTCTTTTTTTTTTTGGTCTGTTGAAACTTCATATGTATAATCCTTGTCTGCTGTCCA
This sequence comes from Pavo muticus, assembly GCA_016647715.1. Taxonomy (NCBI): domain Eukaryota; kingdom Metazoa; phylum Chordata; class Aves; order Galliformes; family Phasianidae; genus Pavo; species Pavo muticus. The sequence continues at coordinate 73,059 of JACDJE010000490.1, read as the reverse complement.
GCAGGTGTTGCCACTGTGTGTTCAAATAAAGCCTGAAGGGGATACATGCCTACACCTCAGGTTGTTCCATGGTTGTTCATCCAGATTCAGATGTAACTGCCATTTTGTGTTGCATTTCAACTGCTATTTAAAGCAACCAATCTTAAAATACACCAAAGGCAAAGGGGGAGTCGCTAGAACAGACGTGTTATGTACAGAGTATGGCTGATGTTAAATGCTGTTAATAGCCTTGGCTAGGCAGCCTGCTGTTCTCTGGTTGCTTTCTGCTGCGATCTCAGCTTTTGTTCCTCTTCTGCAATGGAAACATTTCTCCCTTATTTATTTTTGCGTGAGAAAACATGTTTCCATTTGGAGCCTCTAGATACCACTTGGGTGCCCCCCTGACCTTGCCTTTTGGGCCCGGCCCATGGAAATGACCAGACGAAGGAATGTGGATGAAGGAAGTGCCATAAAGCAGAAATATTGCTGGCTCGTAAATTCCCTCCACCACAGAAAGATTTCTAAATAAACAGAGCTACAGTCACATAGGACAGCATAACTCAGTGGGGCAAAATTCATCACCGGCTCTCGTGAAGGAGAGCATCTTGACATCAAGATGAAACTCCTCCAGGAGTCCTTCTCTGCAAGCTCTCCTGCTCACACACCAGGCTTTCTGTCCACTGTTCTGTACAGACTTCACCTGGTTTTGTTTTCTATGTTACTCCAATCTTCACAAACCATATTAAGCCTATTCCAAGGTGGAAGGGTGAACTACAGTGAACTTCAGGTCACTGGCATTTAGTGGCCCTCATGTTGTCTGGATGGCTTTTATAAAAATGCCCTGCCTTTGATTTAGCTGTGCTCCTGTAGCTGTGGGATATGCGTGCCTGTGTCTTCAGTATCTGGGATTCTGAACACGAGCACTGCCGGCTGCAGGATATCAGAACTGCTTAGGCAGGTTCAAGTGTCTTCTCGGGGCTGGATCTGCTCAACCACGCTCTTGCTTCTGCTCTAGGGACACTTCTGTCTCCGTTCATAAGGGCTCAAAATTTCTTATTTCTGAAATAAGGTTATCCAGATACCAGAGAACTTCCAGGTGCTCAAAGAAGAGGCACGGTTTATGTACAACACTGTATCTCATCTTCATGATGCAACATTTTGCTGTCAGTTGTCCATAAGAAGAGGGAAGTTTCTCCTTGGATTAGGAGTTTTGGAAGAGAAGGGAGCTTTCTTCTGATATTACACATGCCCACACTTGTAGGGAATAAACAAATGGCCCTCTAACCATTTCATGAAATCACATGGGATTTCAAAGAGTGTGATCAAATTGGGAATACTTGAAACAGATTTTCCAATCTGGAACAGCTTCAGACACAGACACGATGCCCTGCTCAGAAGCCTGTGCTGTGATTAACAGCAACAGAGTTAACAAACTGACCACCAGTTGTTAGTTGTCAACATTACTTGGGATTGACATCAGAGATTTTAAGAAGTTGAAATTAAGGAGCATCTGATGATCTACAACTTGTTGGAAGATACTCTGTTTTGACATAAAATATACTGCCTTTCCACTGAGACTCAGTATCCTCCCGCTTTTCTCCCCTGACTCTGCTCTTCTTCTCTAAAAATAATTTGGTTTGTTTACTCAGTGAAAAACTGAATGTTTCCAGCGATGCTGAGACCCCTCTTTTTAGTTCATCGAGAGCCCAAATGTCCACTGAAAAAGCTTTGATGGAAAATTTTCAATCAAACCCAGTTAAAAAAGGGAAGAGATGGGGAGGAAAACATGACTTTTTGTTGTTGATGTATTAAGAGCACATCAGAGTTCCTTAATATTTCTTGTGGGAGTGAAGAAGAATGTGCCTGCGTTTGATCTGAGGGGAATCCTATCGTTTTCCTGGGTTCTGCCAGCTGCTCCAATTTTGCAGTTCCACTCAGACAAAACCCTACGTTATGATTGAGCCTGAAAGCAACATAAACATTCCTGTGCCCTTTTAGCCTCGCCGTTAGAAGATGGAATATCAGTGGAGCTGAGAATTTACTGAATATATCTAAATGAAGTGTAACCTTCCAGAGCTAGATGGCACCAGTTAGATAACCCCATTCATTGGAAATAGATGAAGGACACTGAAGATTACATGACAGGGCTGTAGCTGATGGTCCTTCTTGTGACTTCTGTACTAACTCTACTGGACACAGAATCACCAAGAAGTTTGAGACTGCTAAATCCGTAAAAACTCCCCAAAAGACTAACTAAAAGATCTGAGAGAAATGAAGGGCCAAAGAGGTAAAAGAAAAAATAGAAAGAAAGAAAACCACAGAGTATAAATGAGTGAAGCAAGCTAAGGGGTGAGAAGGAAGAAGAGGTTTGCAGATGCTGGACAAAAAAGCCAGCTGCTGAGTATGCCCTAAGCATCCTCTGGGTTTGCTGGCAGTGGAAATTAAATTAGCTGCCATGTTTGAGTCCGGTCCCAGCACAGGTTCCAGGTAGATCTTTCTCGCCTCTCTGTGCCCCTGCAGTCTCCTATCTTATTGCTGTGGGCTGATTCCCCTGTTGAGCATGAACCTCCCACTCTCTCCCAGCCTCACAACCCTGATAGAGTAAATGTTTGGGAAATTTCTGTTCCTCTTGTTCTGTAGCATCTGGAGTTAGGGCTGAATAAAGCCCTTCAGGCTGGGAGGTTTTGGAAGGAAGCCCCACACTCACTGGGCCTTTCGCCAGCGAGTTAATCCTCACTGCATTGACCCTTCTAGAGGCAGCAGTCCCAGGCCACCAAGGATCTGATAGCCTTGAACTCTCCGTGCCTGGAGCTGTGCTTGCTGCTATTCAGCACAGAGCTCTTCCAAGCAATTTCGTCTGGAGGCCCCAGGCGGCAAAGCAGGGCAGCGCAGATCAGCCATAATCGATGCTCTGCAAGTGCCTTTGTGTCCATCAAGGCAGAAGACATTCTGCCATGAGCTTCAGCTGTTTTTGTCTGTGTTGCTGCTGCCTTGCTTATGTACATGCCAGAAACTCTGGGCTTCCCTGTGGACCCCTGAGATACTTTCCCATGGCCACTGGATGGAAGCTGCACAGGTCATTGCAATATCCCTTACCCCCTGCACCAAGCATGAAATTAAAATGAAATTGGGCTTAGACAGAGTTGAAGGAGCACAGAAATAAATGGTTCTTGTTGTGCTGCATGCATATATGTGTGTACGTAGGAGTTCAGTGTAGCACAGACCTGTCCAGGGCAAGTTAGTGCACTGTACAAGAGCACACATGTAGTTCATGTATTTTTGGGGGCTTGAGATCAATTCTATCATTTGTAATAGGTAAGTGGAAGATGCAGAGTACTCATTATCTCTGGCAATGTCTGCAAGTTTCCCAGCATTCACAGGGAGTCACTGTGGCTAAGGATCAATGCAGCTATGGCAGTAAACTGTACTGCTTGAGAGCATGGGCTTAGCCTTGTCTTCCATACAGACATTCTGTATAATCTCAAATTCCATAAACAGCTCCTGGTGCCATAGCACTCCTTCAGCAGCTGTTTGCAAAAAGCCAGAACACTCGAATCAAAAATGAGGTCAGCTGGAACCAGCAGCCTGCAGCATCTTCAGCAAGCAAGGCCTGAGGTCCAGCTCTACTTCCTGCTTCCCACAGGGCAAAACTCCTCACTTAAAGTCTATGCAGTGCTAAGACACAGTAAAGTCCAAGCAAAGGTACATTTTATACAGCCAGCCCATCTGGTTTCTTCTTCATCTGCAGCATAGACAAGTCTGAGGTGGGTTTGTTCTCACTGGCATTCATAGGAGGAGTGCTGAGAAGCATCTGCTACCCTTCCCCCCCCC
>JACDJE010000490.1:56455-69209 GCA_016647715.1 Pavo muticus | reverse complement strand
CCCCCCAAATAAAAGCTAGGCCCAAGGGTCTTTATGACCTTTAAACAACTCATTCCTGCTTCTGCATCTCAGCTGCAGGCAGTCCACCTGGTGAGGGTATTTGCTTGGGACGAAAGACCACCTTCTGCAAAGAGATCTGAGAGGCTTTTGTTTTCCCATTGCTACACCAGAGAGATCTGCTGTTCAAGAGTGCATGCAACACCTCTATGAATTGTAAAAGGGAAAACTACAGCCCCCGCAGAATGAGCAGAGCTATAAATCCAGGGAAAGTCTTCCTGTGTCATTTATAAGCCAGCACATCAGATACTGGCCTCTGGTGAAGAATCGCTAGGGCCAGACACATTCCTTCTGCTCCTTTCTGCAGTTACAGGGGACATTTGCTGTGTTGTTCTGGGAAAGGAGGTTGCAAGAAATAGTATTTCAGTCCTTAGATGGTCACACTTCAGAAATTCTGTTTGTTCTTCACAGGAAAAATTGGTTAGCTATGGTCTATCGGCTGGATGTAGGAAGAAAGTCCAGTATAATGTCCTGGGCTTAGTATTCTAGGACCAAAACTAGAGCCTTTCTCTGCTGTGGATTCTCTGGTGCATGCTGTCCTGGCAACTCTTCCAATTTGCCTTTCCACATCAGATTATTGATAGGTATTTTAGCATAGGGATACTGCAGCTAGCTTCCGCTAGAAATGCAAGGTTCCACATCACTCTTGTCTCCATGTGTTCCTAAATTTATCTTCAGGACAGACATTTATTATTTGCATATATTCCTTCTGTACTTTTTCAGATATTGCAAGAGTTGGATAAAGTTCTTAAATTCAGGGGTGGGAGTGGTGGGATGAAGTTGTGTTCGGTTTGTCAGAGACAGCGGAGCAAATTCTGTCATAAGCCAGGTCTACACCACACAGTTCTTTATTTCCACTGATGTTTCTGATTCCTTGTGGAGATCACATGATGTGACACCTGCTTGGAGCTGCCAAAATAGTGGCAAGTTTGAAGCCCCACATCTCTGTTGGAGCAGAGCCCAGACTCCTGGCCATGTGCCGAGCTGGCATGCTGCAGGGATTCATCCCTGCTTGCCCTCCAGCCCAAGCATCTGCTTCTGACCACTGCTGGGGACAGGCTTCTGGGCTACGTAATGCTTTGATCTCAAACAGTGGAGTTTTCTACTGCACTCACACGTCCTCTTCTGGGTCCTTTGCCTCCGTAACTGTTGTAGTGTGTGTTGCGGGTTATGCTGTCACTGATGCCTGATATCCAGCCCCTCTCAGGGCTGGTGGCTGCTGTCCAGCGCCTCTGAGGGCTAGCAGCAGTCCTGGCCCAAACAGACACTGCCCCATGTGGGGCAGGATGTGAGTTCATGCACCAGGGGACTTGTGCCAGGTTCATCACATGGGGAGCATTTCCCACTACGGGGCTCAAACAGATGCCTTCACCTCTCACCTTCATGCTGTGTTTGCTCTGAGGAGTCAGAGTAGAGCCAGAGATTGGGTCCTCAGCCTGGAATATGCCAGCAGAGCTTCATGTATGTGCTAAATTAACACGCACCAAGCAAACTTTAAGTCAACTGTGATACAGCTGTTGGGGAGCTGGTTGTATGCATGTGTGAAGGGGGTGACTGTGCCAAATTGAAACACCTACCTTCTTCCCTTGTGGGAGTCTGATGTTTGAGCTTAACTTAACGTATCTGACATGAAACAAGACAATTCCAATGTTTCCCATGAGAGAGAAGGTGCAGAGTGTACATACATACAAATATTTTCAGCTATGTCTCCTTCCTGAAAACACAATCAATCAGTGTAAATGAGTAGGAATGCAAGACTGAAGTATTTTCTTCTAAACTGCCTTCTTATTTTAATCTCGATGTTTTTCACTGAATGAAGAAAGTGTTGAGGAACCAATTCCTGCACTCATGTGGTTATGAATGTGCTGATTTTTTTCTGAGGTCAGTGATTTTTGATTGTCTGCAACTCCTAGAATTACAAACTCTAATCAGTTGTTCATTATTTGCACAACTGTCTTCCAGTCTGGTTAATTAAAATCATGGGTGAACTTCTTGATGTGAAATTCAGACTGGGCAAGTCCCTTTCCTTTATACTCCTTGCTCAGCTGAAAATAGCATACCTGACTGCCTTGGGTGAGCTGACAGAGCCACAGATGCTTACACATATAAAACTAGCTGCAAGTCAACAAATGTCATTCTCTGTGAACTGAGATACAGAAAGAACAAAATGTTGTAACTCATGTTATATGAAGAAGTAACGTGAACGGTTATGATTTGGTTGTGGTAGTCAAAGAAGAAATAGAAACCATGTCCAAAGAGGAATACTGTAAATAGTAAATGATTATACGTAGAATTTGTACGCTCTAGTAGGGGGGAGTGAAAAATAGAGATGTTAGGGGAAAAAAAAGTTTCTGATGTTGAGGTCTATTAGGCTACAGAAAGGACTCCCGAGGGAAGAAATAGAAATTGAATCTCTGAAAGCTTTTAAGAATAGATTGATCACAATGGCAATAAATCTTCAATCAGAATCAAGTCTGCACTGTGAGAAAAGTTGGCTAGATGGCTTTACTGTATTTCTCTAGGTCTTGTAACTGAGTCAACTCTTTGATGTTCTTTGTGGATGGCTGAAGTTTTATAAGCAGCTAGGGATCCATTAGGCTCAAAGATAGAGCAGGAGCACCAACTTGTCCTGTTGCCTCTGTGTTCCCGTATGCGCAGTGATAATCTCCTGGACCCAAATTCTGACATAGAATTGAGGACGAATGGCTACAACCACAAGCCCAGACATACCCAGAAGAAGATAAATGAGTAGCTGATAATTCTGCTAAAATACAGGGAGAAGGGCTGCTCATGGGCTTGTACTTCAGGGACTCGTTTCTGGTGAGTATTTCCTGTAAATGAAGCAAAGTCTTAGAAGTTGGCTTTGAAAACCTGGTTTATGCAGTTGGCTATTGGTAATAAGATCTGGTACGACTGTGAGTGGGACACAACTCCAGAGAGTAATCAAACAACGGGATTTGGCACATCACAGCCGCATCACAGCTAGGTCTGGTCCTGCAAGGCACATGTCCTTGTTCTGTGAGTGACATGTATGTTAAGTGATGTTAATGATTGTTTATTGCAAACTAAACATTTTTACCATCTGGCAACCCTACACGACTAGTGTCAGACCAATTCCAGCAAATGAAATGTTTCCATCGCCATAAACAAGCTGTTTGCTGGACCTCGCTTCATTGTGTGAGTAATGCAGCTGCCTGTAGCCCAGAGAACAAATCAGTAAATACAAACTAGATTGAGTTTACATTATCTGCAATAAAATCATTTGCAATACCAAAAGCAAAATACGAAGAAAGTTTTGAGTCCTTCTCCAAGCGCTGCATGGCTTCGTATAACTTGCTGTCAGATCAGTGCGCGGTCTGCAGTCGCTAGAGGGCACCAAAAGACCCCTAACCCGCCGCTGCAGCATCTCGACTGCAGATCCGCGCTGGGCTGGCAGGTGGGTGATGCTCTGGGGTTGCATCCAAGTCAGGGCTTTCAATGGGATGAGAAGTGTGCTCCTGGAGTGGGCTTCTTGAAGCCATATCCCTAATTACTTTGCATAATAGAGGTGTTTCTGTGTGTGTGAAATACTTTGCTTTAGGATAAATCTAAATCAGAAAACAAGCTCCAGAAGGGCATGTATGCCAGTCACTGAGGAGGCATTCAGGCTCTAGAACCAGACTGCAGCTATGGTGAAGCAAACCCATGTAATGGGCCAGAGACACTTCTTTGCTGTGTAGATGTGTTCTCATTTCATCACACAAGTTGTAAATGTAGACAAAACCTTGAGGCCCCTAGACTTTGCCAAGGGAGAAGGCAACTGGAAAGCTTGTGTCAGAGCCTGAAAATCCCCACCGTGTATAGATATTTGGGTTATGGCTTTTTATGCATGTCTATCTTAAATTAAAAACAAGTTTTAAAAGTCCCAAGAGACAGACGACTCATTCAGCTAGTCAAGGGAAAGCCTCGGAGAAATGAGAAGGGTGCCATAGGACCTCTAGCTGTTCTGACCTGGTGTTTGGGCTGGATCTTTTCCCTTCAGACACAAGCCCATTCTGTTGTGATGCTCTGGTCTTAAGCTTTTATGCTCTGGTGCATAAAGGCAGCACTGAGCATGGTCCTAGCCAAGTCTCCCAGATGCCTTTTCTTTCTGGGAACTGGGAGCCTTTTTTGCTGAGCTCCATGTTCCTCAAAGTGGCCTGCAAGCTCAATGAACCTGAAAGCTCCAAGCGAAACCCAAGCAAAGCCACACAGCTTTAAGTGCTCTTGGAATAAAATCCCCTCTGTGGCGTCGGGGAGAGGCAGAGCACGCCAAGCTTGGCTCTGCTCTACCCCAAGCTTTCAGGAAACTCCTCGCCGTGAGGCCAAGAATATGATGTTTGTAACAAAACCTAAAACCAAGCAAAATGTATCACGTTTTGAGTTTCTTCATGAAAGGTTAGACCATCTTGGGATGTGCTCTGCTGGGATGAGAGGAGGGATGAATTCTGCCCTAAAGGGCCAATTTCACATACATTGAAATCGCATGCAAAGCTCCCAGGGAAGCAAGCTTAAACCTTTAAACTGCTAAAAAAGCAGCTACCACCGTTCTGTCACTCCAGTTAACCATCTATAAACAGTTACTCACTTGACCTCTATTTGATCTCTCCCTCTGCCCTCCAAGGAATCTTTTGGGCCAACACGCTTTATGGATATCTCCGCATACACAGAGTTTTGAGGCTATTTTACTCCAGTGAGTACAGACTTCTTGCAGTTCTATCTGAAACCCGATTATTCAGGGAGATTTTTTTTCCTTCTGTTAGGGCAGACGAATCCAACATGTCACTTTTCGTGGTTTATGCTGCTTTGTGGAAAATACTTAATACTAAAAGCTCTGCTCACCACATTTGTAAAGGAGGTGGTTGGAATCTTGACAGGACTTCTTATTAGGAAGGGAAATAATCTTTATTTCAAACACTTTAAACAGTAATATCACAGGCAGAAGCCAAGAATGATCTTCAGTCACCCCTGAGTTGTTGTCTTCTGGCTCCTTGTTGAGTGCTCAGCAGCACTGTGAAGCCTCCAGGCTGTCACCTGCTTATGGGTGTAGGCAAAAACACCACACATTGGAGTGTTGCAAAAATAAGGCTACTTTTAAAACAAAACAACAACAACAACAACAACAACAAACCAACTCAAGTAAAACAAGAATGACTGTAAAATGGGGATAAATGTAAGGGCATATAGTCAGTAACTGAAGAAAGAAAAGCTTTATATGGATTATTTGTTTTGCTGTTGTTTTGATGGTTCTGTTTAGTTTCTTTGAAAGCATGATAAAGCAGAGAATTTCAGTGTTAAGTTTCAAAAGAATCAATCTCCAAGCACCCTGAGATCTGCACTGCATCAGTCAAGCAATTTTAATGTTAAGATTTTAGTTTCATTTCTCTCCCATTGCAGCATACTGCCATGTGGAAATGAGCAGTTTAAGCATTTGTTTGTTTGTTTGTTTGTTTTTGCTAAATCATGTCTTGAAAAAGAGCTGCACCTGTGGAAGAAGATAGTTGTTATCCAGTTATTATCGTGTGGGCTCTCATGTGATGTTACAACAAGGCAGAGATAAGGTCGATTTGGCGTCTTAATTATGCAGCCCCACAGCCTAATACATATATACATATGTATACATATAATATACATATAGATTTCTAAATGTAATTAACCTTAACTCTAGATCACCGAGTTTCCTGGGATTCATGTGCTTGGTCTGCAGAGTGTTTTACTCTGACGAGAGATGTGCTGTGAGTCTTATCTCCACTTAAACAGAGATTCTATGTGAGCACTGTGGCCATCCAAAAACCGTGGTGCATTTGGTTACAGAAAATAAGCCCAGGAAGCATTAGGGGAGGTCTCAGTCAGATACTGTTAGTGCAGACAGGATGAAATCAGGGATACTCTTTTCCCAAACTTAGTTTAATTCTTAACTCACACACAAAAAATGTTTGTTAAGAATATTAGTTTGTGCTTTACTGGCCAGAAATGTCTTCCTATAATCTGTGGGGGTTTAAAACAACTTGTGATGGCAGTGATTTCAGTGCTGGGCTATGCCAGTCTAAAATTATAAGCAACAGAAATTGTGCTATCTTCTTGTTTAAAAGGAAATGTAATATGATTAAAATGCAGCAAAAATTTGGAATTTGGTATTATTAGAAAAGGCTGTCTCAAGCTGTGTTGGAATCCACAGCAGGCTGTTAGTAAAGTTTCTGAATTCATCCTTTCTTTACCAACTGTTCAGATAACAGATCGGGTTTAGCAGCCACAGGGAAGTTCTGGGGGCAATTGGGTGATGGAGGGAGGTTTCAGCCCCCAGGGCTATGCCAGGTCTGCCAGGCATCCAGGAACCCACTGGTTAATTCTGTGGGAGTTAATGTGAAGTTAAAGTGAGCTTCTCGAGGAATTTAACGCTTGCTAAGCCATCCGACTTTCCTTTCAAAGTGCAGAATTTGTACAGATTTCCCTGAGTTCCTAATTTTAGATTTGGGAGGCAAACGACAAAACCCCCGTTGAGGTTTTTTTTTCCTCTCTTTGTTTCTTTTTGCATCCTATTTCTTGCTTTGTTGCTGTCTGAATCTTAGAATCATTGTATCGCAGGTAACACTTTGTTCTTGGCGGAAAACCACAGTTTGCACGAATCGCATGCTGTTGGATTGAGCTCCGTTATTTTAACACCCCTCCCTCCCTCCCTCCCTCCCAGCAGCGGCAGCGGAGCGATGGAGGAGCGCTGGGGTGCAGCGCCGGGTGCGGCGGTTCTCCTCTGTGCCCCGAGCAGCAGCAGACACGTTTGTGGCAGTGTGGCCGTCCCGATGTGCCAGCCGGAGCGGTGGGACAGTGCTGCTCTCAGCACTGTTTGCACTGGGATTAAGCCTCGCTTCTCCCACACCTGCAGAACGTCACAGCTGTCACGGATCTCCTAGCAAGGCGGGGGGCACTGGTTGGGATTATCGGCCCTTTCAGTGCAGCAGGCTCCTGCGCTACTGGGCTGGCTTACCTAAAGCAAGAGGGGGAGCAGGATCAGCCTAAGCAAATTCTTGTTTCACAGAAACAAGGAACAAGAAATAGGTTTAGGGGAGCTGGGTGTGATAATCCTTTGCCAGCTGTAGGGGAGGGAGCCAGTTCATGGCCCTGAGCAGTGCATTTCCCCCTCGGGCAGCTGTTTCCATCCTCCTGAGCTGAGGCTGTGGGGGTTCGAAGTTACTCAGGGTACAGTCTGCCCATGCTGCTGTCTGTTGGCACCGTGGCCGTGTCCTTCAGACACCTCCAGGCCAGGATTAGCTTTACCCCGCCGTCCTCCGCTTTTCCTCAGCCCTTAGGAGGGCGCCTGCTTTCTATGCAGCCCAGGGGGTCCCAGTTCAATCAAAGCCTCGATGTTTATTTAAAGTGCTGAATGGCAACAAACAGGGCCCGGTGTGCTGAGGCTGCAGACAGAGGACGAGCTCAGGGCCATTACCCAGACGGTACTGCGGAGCTGTCAGCCCAAGTGCCAGGGAGCCCGGCAGCATCTGCGCCACAAAGGGGATGAAATGGAGCAGCAGATGTAGTACTAGGTTCGGCTAATGCGGTGAAAAGATGGTGTTTGGAGCTAAGCACGGAGAAGCAAAACTGAAAGCTTCCTTCTCTTTATCCCCCACCCCCCCCAGAAAAAAGTCCCTTAGAAAAACTATGAAGATGCCTCATATGAGGCGCCGGATGCAATGTCCAGGGTGCCGGTGTAAGTCTGAATTTGCGCCCACGGGAGTGGAAGGGGATTTTTCTCCTCCTGGTGTGAACGCTTGGACACTGCTGGATGTCCCCTCACCCGTTCCAGGCATGCAGCTGCGGTTGAAGCGCGGGGCTCGGGATGCCCCTTGCTAGGCGGGCAGCGCCCACGGAAGGAGCTCTCCCCCCGCGGTGTACGCGGTCCCGCTGCTGTGCAGAGCCCCGGGTGGAGGGGGATGGGGAGGAACTCTGCCTGGGGGGGCACCGCGGGGCTGACGGAGCGCAGAGAGGAGCCTTCGCTCTTTTTGGTCCCTTTCCAAGCATTTTTTGAGCGGAGGAAGGATGTAATAACATGCCACGGTCAATAAATCATAGGCTGGCTACTCCCCCCGCCTCCCCTCCCCCGGCCCCTCTATAGACGGAGGGGAGGAGGGGACTCCGGCAGAGCGCTGCTGCCGCCGGGACGAGCTGAGCCGCTCCGAGCCTGCCCGCCTGCCCCGTCGCCAGCATGGACCTCCGCGCCCTGGCTCTGCTCGCCTTTGCCCTGGCAGTCATCTCCCTGTCAGAGGGTAAGTGAGCCGCCTCCCGCCCGCGGTGCCGGGACTGCGCGGAGCGGCCGAGCCCCGGCCCGGAACTGGGAGCGGGTGCGCTGCTGTCCCGGGGCTGCTCGCTGCGGGCTGCTCTGTGCTGCTCTCCCGGCCCGTGGGCGGCTGCGGGAGGCTTGCAGCAACGCACGGGGCACAGGGAGGGCTTTTTTTTTTTTTTTTTTTTTTTTTTTTTTTCCCCCCAACATATGCATATTGTTTTCTATAAAGGAAAAAAAAAATGAAGTTACAGAAATGAGAAACAGGCGGCTGCTCGCTTCCTCTCCAGCCCTCTTTCGTGGGCTGTATCTTGCCTCGATCCGAGCCGAAGCGGGGCAGGACTCCCAGCTCCGGAGTTTCGGGCAGGGGCTGCCCTGGGTATCCCAGGCCGGCGGCGATGTTTGTCGCTGGGACAGTGGGCACAGCGCTGCCCGTTCCCGTGTGTTGCCCCGACCCGGCCGTGGCGGCTGCTTCCTTGCCCGGCTTCGACAGCCCCTGCCCGGCTTCAGGCTGTCACCTTTTGTCCCCTCATCGAGAGCCGCCGGCTCGGTAACGCCTCTCCCATTCGGGGACCGAAACTTGGGTGTTCCCTTGCCGGGGCAGGGAAGGATGCCCCTTTGTGTAACCGGCGCGAGTTAATTGCTCCTGATGGTCTTAATAACGCGGTGCCGAAGGCGAAGCCCGGCCTCGAGCGGGCACCGCACCGTTGCGGGGCTTTGCGGCACGATGAGATGAAATCGTGCGGTGGGTGCTGGAGCGGGGAAACGGCTTAAAGCTGCCAGAGAAAAGCTAGGGAAGGGGAGAGACCGCGAACTTGCAGAGAGTTTTCGTATGTCCTGTGGTGCTCTCAGCCCTGCTGCAGTGTTGCAGGGCTGCCTTGTCCTGCAGGGCAGGTGAACCCTCAGCACTTCTCAGCCACCCTGTTGAAGCCGTTTCTGCCTACCGCAGCCTTACTCCCCAGGGATATGGAGCTGTTCTAGTCTTAAGAAGTTTCCAGCCCCCTCCTGATACTGACAAACGCAGCCCTGGGTGAGCAGCAGTAAAACGATGCTGCCATCGAAGTGCCCGCAGCCACACTCCTATAGGGGAGATCTATGGCGTCTGCCCTATAGGGGATTTTTGTGAGCGTGTTGGCACTGGGAAGGATTTGTCCACAGAGGCGGCTGTTCAGAGCTAGCAGAACTTTCATTTGGAAGACAATCTAGAAATTCTTCTAGTCTAGTCCAAAGAGCCGTTTTCTTTGTGTGTAAGGAAATGAGGCTGAAGAGGTGACAGTGAGATGGCTGGATAGGGTCTGGCTCTGCTGTAATTTCTGACTATTTCAACCAAATATGCCAGACAAAGTTCTCAAAAGCTTCCTACAGAGTCAGTTCCATGCAAACTGGTGTCTTCATGCAACAGTGCCATTAACAGGTCATACAGGAGAGCAGCCTAAGCTTGTGCTCAGTATCTGTTACACATAGAAGACCCCCAGAGCTTTCGATCCTGCAATGCAATTTCAGGGAAAAACTAGCTCAATCAGCTTTACTATGTGTGGAACAATTGGATTCAAATTTTGAAAGGCCGTAAGTAAGATGTGCATGTCAGCCTCGAGGTAGGAGCCTGGCTATGCTTCCTGCCTCCTGTTTTAGGACAACAGGGTCCCCGTGCTGGTGGATGCCTCATGCACCGGGTGTCCCAGCAGGAGCCTGGCTGGGCTCAGAGCCGGAGGCTGGGCAGGAGGTGTCAGCTCACTGGGAATGGTGCTGTGAGCAGCCTCAGTGTCCGTGCTGCCGTACCTGTGACTTACTGACCTGTTAGTGATAGTCAGAGTTTCTCTCCTGATTTCAAGTGAGTGGGATGGGATTGAAAGTCCCTCTCCAGCTCTCATAGAGGACAGGATTGCATTCTTCATGATAGGTCTGAACAGTTTGTCTCTTGCATGTTGTTTAGGGTGAAGCTTATACTCACTTTGTTAGCACTAGGTTGCAGAGACACTTCTGCAGCTGTGCTGAGTTGCTGTACGGCTGTGTGCAATGTCAGCCTCCTTTTCCTATACAAACATGCTGATACGTAGCTATCAGGCAGCGATTCTCATGCCTTTCTCCATTGCTGGCACCAGTCAGCACAGCCCACATTCAGGGGCTCACTCTGCAGCTCTCCTTCCATCTCTGCATGACAGACGGGAGCTTCTCCTCCCGTTTATTAACTCATAAATAATACCATTGTTTGGACTGACTGATTGCCATGAAACTAATAGAAAATGTCCTCCAATCTTATTAACTTCTAGTCTAGACTCAGGTGTGAATCTGTAGGAACTCCACCGATGAAGTTCCTTGTGTTTGTCCTGACCCTGTCTCAGAAAAAAGGTGCTCAGAAAAAAGGCTTTTCCCTCCTGAGGACAGGGCAACCTACCATGTTGTCTGTGGTTATGCATGCTAGGGTCAGGCACTGGCAAATGTGCAGTATGCGTGCCCATCAGCTGCACTTAGAAGAGCTGTGTTTTTTCTCACCTTCGGCAGCTTAGGGATTCTCAGCCTTTCCCACTCCTTAGTTTCACTTCTGCCTTTAAGGCAGCAGGGCTCGGATGCTGTGAGTGCTCCCTGTGTCTAAACAAGCTGGGGGGGCAGATTGCCCTGTGGGATCAGAAGCAGCTCTGACCGACAGCATGAGCCAGAGCTGATGGCTTGTGTCCTCCTCCATGAGTTTGGCGCTTTGCAGAGGCTGAAAACTGCCCCAATGGGATATCACTTAGAATTTTAGGCAGCTCAGACTTGACTTCCAGATAGTGCTGCTGTGCTTGTTTTTTACTGTGTGTGGGGCTTTGAATCTTCCACACCAAGCAAGACCTAATTTCTGTGTGCTCGGTTGCCACGGAGAAACCATCTAGTAGGACTGCATCAGATGCTGTGCAAGAGCCAGGCAGCTTTTGTCTATTCTGCATGCATATATATTGCTGACTTCTAACCTAGGGAGTAAACTTAATTCTGTCCTTCTGGTGCTGAGGCACTCACACAGCCTGGTGGTCCCTGATCCCTGTATGTGGTGCACACTGCTGAGAGCTGTCTCCTCAAGCTCCGTTCCTTTGCCGCAGGCTGGAGGGGGTCTACGGGACTCCAGATCTCTCCTGCAGACCCACTGCAATCTCGCATTCCCGGTTGCAGCCGCATCCATGCGCGAACGTCTCTGGCAGCAGTTGGGCTGCGGTGGAGAAAGGTCAGGCTCTGGGCCCTGGGAAAGGCGGAACCACTCGGGGCCTTTCTGCGGCTGCTAAGTCCCCGCTGAAAGCTGCACCTGAGCCCAGCCGGTTTGATCGGAGCCCTTTGGAATTCATCGCTTTCTTCTGGCTACCTTCTAATTTGGCCTCGGGTCAGAGTCGTTTGGCGAGAACAACACGGAGGACAAGTGCCCCCTCTTTCGGCCTTTATCTTGTCTAATTACCAGGAGCATCCCCGCACAATGCGGAGCTCCTTATTCTAATCTCTCCCTTTTCTTGTCTCCATTTTCTCTCCCTCTTCTTTTGTCTTTCCCAAATCCCACGCACCAGGATTAAAGGGCCGGGGACTGGGGTGAAAGGATCGCGCTGCGAGCTGGGGGTAAATGCTCTTCCAGAGCCACGGCTTTTCTCTTTGCTTTTTTTTTTCCCACCTGCGCGTTTGGAGGGCTTTGCAGCTCTGCTCTGTACATCCGGGAGCAGAGGGAGTAACGTGTCCTTTCTCTCCGTGTCCCGCAGAGAAGCCCGTCAGCCTGACGTACCGATGCCCCTGTCGATTCTTCGAGAGCAACGTGGCGAGGGCCAACATTAAGCACCTCAAAATCCTCTCCACCCCCAACTGCTCACTTCAGATTGTGTAAGTCTCTTACTCTTTCCAGTTAGGTGTCAAAAGGGAGCATCACATAGCAGGTTTCTGCTCTGTGTGCTGGCTAGCATTCTCCATTCCCGCAGTTAGGGCTGTGTCACATGCCCTGATTTCCAGCTCACCTCTTCTTCCCATGTACCAGGTGTGGCAGGACCATGCTTTACCCTGTGCACGGGAGCCCACGTGTTTCCAGTGGTGTTCCAACTCTGATCCCTGTGATCCCATGTCCTGCTTCTCCCATGGGCATGTGGGCAGGAACATCAGACAGGCTGTCCATTACCTTCACATCTCGAGATAAAAACATTATTGAGACCTGACTCTTCCAATAATCTGCATTTCCACAAGCAAAAAGAATTCCTAGATTTTTCTGTAACCTTCTCCAGAGGTACAGCCCCTAAACATGTGCTGGTCTGACCTAAGGGCATCCTTACCAGGCAGTGTCTGACTCCACTAAGTCATAGATCACAGCAGGACAGAAATGCTCTGTTCCCAATTGAAAATAACCTCTTAATCTTTGCTGTAAAGGAAACACCAGTTTTCAGGAAGAATGGGATCTTTTTGTGTGTG